>JBBPBX010025771.1:12473-38621 GCA_038048925.1 Garcialebias charrua
ATTACGACCTGAGGGGGCGTTCCAGTTGATTTTTACTGCTCGGAAGCTCGTAATTACGACCTCCGAGGACAACTGGAACGCAGCATAAGCTCAGATGGACAGCTGTCAGCTGTGTGAAGCTGACACCCCACCCAGAAACCTAAGCAGCACAAACTAAAATTTTAACGGCACAAACCATCACAAACGTAGGTATAACCACTCATTGTATTTGCCTTTTTTATTTATTTATTTGACATGGGTGGTGTGTCAGCTTCAGTCAGCTACAGCTGTCACCGGCTGTGCGTGTGAGTGGCTGTGCGTCCGCTGACCCGCCGGTTGAAACGGACTGGAGACCTGTCCAGGTGTCCTCCACTTCTTGCACAGTGATGGTTGGACATGGGCACCAGTGATCCTGCTACCCGAAAAGGAAGAAGCGGGTATGGTGATCACGCGTGTCTCCGCACCTCCCGTCACGGTGAAGGAAGTAGCAGCTCATAAAAGCCGAAGCGAAAAAAAAAAAACAAATCAAATAAATAAATAAATAAAAAAGATTTAAAAAATGCCGAAGCAAGCAGCACATTCATTTAAAAAAAGCCTTGTTCTATATTTTTCCAAATTATTTGCTTAACCAAAAACAAAAAAATGCCTCATTACGTATTGAATCCTGCGCATTTCTGTCCAAATCACAGAGATGCCTATTCGCATTGGATTAGTTTTATCACAGGACCTCAGAGTTCAGCAAACTATAGTTGGTAATGTGCAGTAATGTGTTTATAAATTACTGACATGGCAGATTTGCACAGGATTAACAACACAGACAAGCTCAGGGGCTGTGACCATCCTGGAACTATATGAAGATGTGATTTCAGAATCAGAATATCTTTATTGACATTGCACTGAGGTACAACGGGAATATGTATGCACAGTCGTCCAAAAGATGGACTAAATGTACGAAGCTGCAGCTGATTATCAGTGTGGCCATCTTATTCCTTATCAGAATAATAATCTTAGATATGAAAAGGGGGAAGAACCATGAGGGTAGATAGTGGTGTAGTGATGTAGACACTCATCTCTGACCTGGATTTACACCTTTTCACATCTCTCTGAAACTCTGAGTTGTACACCTCCTGAGGCTCTCAAGGAGACGAGTGGACACTATTTTATTACATTTATTTGAATCAAAACACATTATTTCATAAGAGACTCTCTTTACTTTTACTTTGTTTGATTCAGATATAATCAAAGCATAACCTTGTGTTATTCACATGAGCAATGTTACTTTTAATATGCTAATGTATTCTTAATATGTGGAACAGGAATCAGAATGCTGTCCAAAGTTGAGAATTGTGTCAAGTTGTTCTTTTTAGAGTTGTTTAGAAATGTTAAGATGTTAATCAAATGCTTAATCAGTAATCTGTATAATTGGCAACAGGTTTCTGTCACGTTTCTAAACACTTTCACTGAATAATCTTCACTTCTTTAATATTTGATAACTCTCTGGCCTGAGCTAAAATCCCTCCTGTNCTTCTCCTTCACTGAACACAGCCCCAGCCCCTCCTTCCTGCCTGCAGGAGGGCGGAGCCGCGGAGACTTTCAGCACAACAAGTAAACACGGCAGATATGAAGAGAGCCGCTAGCTGCTGAGGGGGAAAAACAATGTTCTTTCTGAGTTAGTTTGGATTTAAATTGTCAGATGAGGGCAGAAAAAATACTTTTGTAGACGATGCTGAAAATAATCCCGACGAAAGGTCGGAACTACGAATCTTTTTCACCATTTAAACAGCGGAGTGGAGCATGAACGGCAGAACCGACGTGTTTTTACACAGCCTGCTGCTTCCTTAAAACAAACCACGGGTCTGAGCTCATTTAGTCGTGCGTGCACCGCAGAGAGAGGTGGAGACATTAATAAATCAGCAGTTTATCATATATCGCTAAAGATACGGTCCTTAGCAGCTAACAAGATGGCTAACGCTTTAGCCGTCTTCTTCCACAGCTGAGACTGACCGTGTCTTTAGCGATATATGATAAACTGCTGATTTAATAATGTCTCCGCCTCTCTGTTCACGTTTCTGAGTGGAGGCTGTCGTGTTTTTACACAAGGATTCAATGCGACACTTTGTAGAGCAACTTAGAGAACGTCTTTATTCTTCGTGAACCCGGAAACAACCCCCTGACCCTTTCACAATAAAACCGGATACAGTATATCAAATATATTGTACCACAGAGGCTCACATTTACTGCAGTTCACAAACACACTGACTAAAGTGAAAGCACCTTTCTATCTTATCAAGACACTCAAAGCTCTTTAAAACACAATCTGTGTCCTCATTTACCCATTCATACAGCACTCTACTAGAACTGTACAAAGAATAATCAGTACTTTATCACATTCATACACTGATGGGACACACATCAGAGGCAATGAGGGGTTCAGTGTTGCCCACTGCCCAGGAACACTTCAGCATGTGACTGCTGGTGGAATTGAACCCCCAGCTCTCCCATTGGAGGAGACTGCTCTAGCCTCTCAGCCACAGCTGCCCTCAGCTGAAGAGGACTATTATTTAATAGGTGTAAATAAATGTCTAAAAAATAAAGTAATGTAATAGTTCATTTTTTAGACATTTATTTTGTAGAGTTACAGCTGTTTGTTAATAAATGTTGCTGTGTGACAACTGGGACAAAGCTTTGACTCAGAAATATATTTTTGTTATTCTTTTATGGAAAGAAAATTATATTGAGATATATATCGTATATCGCGATATATCACAACAATATCGAGATATGAATTTTTGTCCATATCGCCCAGCCCTAGTCCTGCGTCCACCTTGTATGTTTTGACTTTTACCGGTCGTAACATTGTGATATAAAAAAGTCCATATCGTGATGTATGATTTTTTCCATATCGCCCAGCACTACTGTACCGTAATTTTATCATACACTTCTTGCAAACAACCATTCTCTTGTTAAGCTCTGTCTTCCCTCAGAACATTGTAGGATCTGAAATGATTTTTAAAGCCGAAGGAGCGAGTTGAATCGCGCTGTCTCCCCCCTCCCTCTTTCATGCTAGCAGCAGGGGCGGCCGTGGTGTAGTGGTAATGGCAGTCGACCCCTGATCGGAAGGTTGGAGGTTCGAATCCCGCATCCGCCCACCATGTGTCGTTGTGTCCCTGGGCAAGACACTTAACCCCGAGTTGCTCCCGGTAGGTCTGGATAGCGCCTTGCAAGGCAGGCTACCACTACCGGTGTATGAATGTCTGAATGAATGGGTGGATGGCTGGTATTGTAAAGCGCTTTGGGGCTCCTCTCAGGGGCTAGAAAGCGCTATATAAATAAGCTCCATTTACCATTTACCATTTAGCAGGCTCCATTCAGATAAAGGGGGCTGGCTAACTAGCTTGCTGTACGGTGGCCTACATGGTCAAAATTCTACGGCGGACGAATGGACACAATGCAAAATGCAGTATGCTCAGGAGTAGTAGCGGAAAAAATATAAAATTACAGTAAACATGTTTTAAAACCGATTTTGGGGCTTTTAGAATCTATTCTGAATCGCCAGAACTAAGAATCTAGATTCTTTAAAAAAAATCAATTTTTTTTCCTGCACCCCTAATCTCCAAGTTGCCTTTTATTTCAAAAAATTTAGAAAAAAAGGTATATTCACAGATAAAATGTTTTCTGGATGAGCACAATATCCTGGAGGTTTTTCAGTCTGGTTTCAAAACGCCACAGCACAGAATCAGCTCTAGTCAGAGTCTTTAATGATATTCTTATGGCCAATGATTCTGGTGAACATGTGGTTCTTGTCCTGCTCGACCTAACTGCTGCCTTTGATACCGTGGACCATAACATTTTAATATCACGCTTACAGCACCAAGTGGGTATCGGTACTGCACAGAACTGGTTTAGGTCCTATCTGACAGACAGAACCATGTCTGTGAACACAGCTAGTTCTGAATCCTCCACTGCTCCTGTGTTTTGGGGTTCCACAGGGCTCTATTTTAGGTCCCCTGCTTTTCTCCATTACCTGCTTCCATTGGGATCCATCTTTAGAAAACATGGGATCTTTTTTCATTGTTACACTGATGATAGTCAGATCTGTATGCCACTAAAAAAGAAAGATACCTCCTCAATCAGGCCACTTCTGTTGTGTCTTGAAGACATCAAAGCCTCAATGAAAATAAAACAGAAATGATGGTGTTTGGTCCTAGTGGCTCTTGTGAACCTTGCCCTGTTGATCTGGGCCCTTTGGCACCACATGTAAAGAAAACAGTTTCTAACTTGGGTTATAAAATGGACAGTGGTTTTAAATTAGATTCCCAGATTGGAGCGGTGGTCAAGACCAGTTTTTATCATCTCAGACAGCTGGCTAAGCACTTTGAGATTTTCGTTAATGAAAAGTGCGTTATAAATTAAATTTATTATTATTATTATTATTACTAAGGTAAAGCCCATCCTCACAAAACAGCAGTTGGAAACTTCGTCACCTCTTGGCTGGATACTGCAATGCTCTTTACCTTGGAGGCAGCCAGTCCTCCCTCAGACGTCTCCAGTTTGTCCAGAATGCTGTTGCTCGTCTTCTAACTGGTGTTCAAAAGAGGGGGCACATCACCCCCACTCTGGCTTCACTCCACTGGCTGCCTGTTCATTTTAGAGTTCATTTTAAGATACTTTTATTTGTTTTTAAAAGTTTAAATGGTCTTGCTCCATCCTACCTCTCTGAGCTGCTTCACCCATACTCTCCTGCTCGGTGCCTCAGATCAGCTGATCAGCTGCTCTGGAGGTGCCGAGATCCAAACGGAGGCTCAGAGGAGACAGAGCTTTTTCTGTTGCTGCTCCAAAACTGTGGAATGATCTCCCTCTTCCCATCAGACAAGCTCCTTCACTGTCCAGTTTTAAAACATTTAAAAACTAGGGCTGAACTATTTTGGGAAATAATCTAATTGCAATTTTTTTTTCTATAAATTGCGATTTAAAATGGGATTATTTTTTAATACCTTCTCAAGTATTTTTCAACAAACAGAAGCAATAAATCAATCTGTTTAATAATAAACAATGTCAGATTTATTTAAAGCAGAGATTACAATAAAGCAAGCAAATGTACGACTTTTCTTTTCACCATTTCTATTTTTTCTTGTTTCATAAACACAATAGTAAACAAGTTAAGTGAACTTCCTAACTACTGTCTGAACTTCACATAACAGTTAATAAATAAATATAAAAAATTTGATATAAAAAATTAAACTTACTGCTTTCCAGCCAGTAACATCGTCCGTCCATCCATCCATCCATCTTCTTCCGCTTATCCGGGGTCGGGTCGCGGGGGTAGCAGCCTAAGTAGGGAGGCCCAGACTTCCCTCTCCCCAGCCACTTGGAGCAGCTCCTCCGGGGGAATCCCAAGGCGTTCCCAGGCCAGCCGAGAAACATAGTCCCTCCAGCGTGTCCTGGGTCTTCCTCTGGGTCTCCTCCCGGTGGGACATGCCCGGAACACCTCACCAGGGAGGCGTCCAGGAGGCATCCTAACCAGATGCCCGAGCCACCTCAACTGGCTCCTCTCGATGTGGAGAAGCAGCGGCTCTACTCCGAGTCCCTCCCGGATGACTGAGCTTCTCACCCTATCTCTAAGGGAGAGTCCAGCCACCCTGCGGAGAAAACTCATTTCAGCCGCTTGTATCCGAGATCTTGTTCTTTCGGTCATAACCCAAAGCTCATGACCATAGATGAGGGTGGGAACGTAGATCGATCGGTAAATTGAGAGCTTTGCCTTTTGACTCAGCTCTCTCTTCACCACGACAGACCGGTACAGCGCCCGCTTCACTGCGGACGCTGCACCTATCCGCCTATCGATCTCACGCTCCAGTTTTCCCTCATTCGTGAACAAGATCCCGAGATACTTAAACTCCTCCACTTGGGGCAGGACCTCCTCCCCGACCCGGAGAGGGCATGCTACCCTTTTCCGGCTCAAGACCATGGCCTCGGATTTGGAGGAACTGATCCTCATCCCGGCCGCATCACACTCGGCTGCAAACCGCTCCAGTGAAAGTTGTAAATCACGAACTGATGAAGCCAGTAGGACCACATCATCTGCAAAAAACAGAGAAGCGATTCTAAGGTCACCAAAACGGATCCTCTCAACACCTTGGCTGCGCCTAGAAATTCTGTCCATAAAAGTTATGAACAGAATCGGTGACAAAGGGCAACCTTGGCGGAGTCCAACTCTCACCGGAAACGAGCCTGACTTACTGCCGGCAATGCGGACCAAGCTCTGACACCGGTCGTACAGGGACCTAACAGCCCTTATCAAAGGGCCTGGTACCCCATACTCCCGGAGTACCCCCCACAGAACCCCCCGAGGGACGCGGTCAAATGCCTTCTCCAAGTCCACAAAGCACATGTAAACTGGTTGGGCAAACTCCCACGCACCCTCCAGGACCCTGCTGAGGGTGTAGAGCTGGTCCAGTGTTCCACGACCAGGACGAAAACCACACTGCTCCTCCTGAATCCGAGGTTCGACTATCCGACGGACCCTCCTCTCCAGAACCCCTGAATAGACCTTACCAGGGAGGCTTAAGAGTGTGATCCCCCTATAGTTGGAACACACCCTACGGTCCCCCTTTTTAAATAGGGGAACCACCACCCCAGTCTGCCAATCCAAGGGAACTGCCCCCGATGTCCACGCGATATTGCAGAGTCGCGTAAGCCAACACAACCCTACAACATCCAGAGCCCTAAGGAACTCCGGGCGAATCTCATCCACCCCCGGAGCCTTGCCACCGCGGAGCTTTTTAACCACCTCGGCGACCTCAGCACCAGAGATCGGAGAACCCGACCCAAAGTCCCCAGGCTCCGCTTCCTCAGTGGAAGACGTGCCAGTAGGATTGAGGAGGTCTTCGAAGTATTCCGCCCACCGACTCACAACATCCCGAGTTGAGGTCAGCAGCACGCCACCCCCACCATAAATGGTGTTGGTCGCGTACCTCTTTCCCCCCCTGAGACGCCGGATGGTGGACCAGAATCGCCTCGAAGCCATACGGAAGTCATTCTCCATGGCCTCTCCGAACTCCTCCCACGCCCGAGTTTTTGCCTCAGCAACCACCCGAGCCGCATGCCGCTTGGACTGCCGATACCTATCAGCTGCTTCCGGGGTCCCACAAGCCAAAAAGGCCCAATAGGACTCCTTCTTCAGCCTGACAGCATCCCTCACCGCCGGTGTCCACCACCGGGTTCGAGGGTTGCCACCACGACAGGCACCAACAACCTTGCGGCCACAGCTCCGATAAGCTGCCTCGACAATAGAGGCGCGGAACATGGCCCACTCAGACTCCATGTCCCCCGCCTCCCTCGGAACGTGTTCAAAGCTCTCCCGGAGGTGGGAGTTAAAGCTCCGTCTTACGGGAGACTCTGCCAGACGTTCCCAGCAGACCCTCACAATACGTTTGGGTCTGCCAGGTCTGACCGGCATCCTCCCCCACCATCGGAGCCAACTCACCACCAGGTAGTGGTCAGTTGACAGCTCCGCCCCTCTCTTCACCCGAGTGTCCAAGACATGCGGCCGCAGATCAGATGAGACGACAACAAAGTCGATCATCGAACTGCGACCTAGGGTGTCCTGGTGCCAAGAGCACATATGGACACCCTTATGCTTAAACATGGTGTTCGTTATGGACAATCCATGACGAGCACAGAAGTCCAATAACAGAACACCACTCTGGTTCAGATCAGGGGGGCCGTTCCTCCCAACCACACCCCTCCAGGTCTCACTGTCATTGCCCACGTGAGCGTTGAAGTCCCCCAGTAGAACAAGGGAGTCCCCAGGAGGCGCACTCTCCAATACCCCCTCCAAGGACTCCAAAAAGGGTGGGTAGTCTGAGCTGCCGTTTGGTGCATAGGCACAAACAACAGTCAGAGCCCGTCCCCCCACACGTAGGCGAAGGGAGGCTACCCTCTCGTTCACCGGGGTGAACCCCAACGTACAGGCACCAAGATGGGGGGCAACCAGTATGCCCACTCCTGCTCGGCGCCTCTCACCAGGGGCAACTCCAGAGTGGAAGAGTGTCCAACCCCTCTCAAGGAAACTGGTTCCAGAGCCAGAGCCATGCGTTGAGGTGAGTCCGACTATTTCTAGTCGGAAACTCTCAACCTCACACACTAGCTCAGGCTCCTTCCCCACCAGAGAGGTGACATTCCATGTCCCAATGGCCAGCTTCTGTAGCCGAGGATCAGACCGCCAGGGTCCCCGCCCTCGGCCACCACCCATCTCACATTGCACCCGACCCCTTTGGCCCCTCCCACAGGTGGTGAGCCCATGGGAAGGGGGACCCACGTCTCCTCTTCGGGCTGTGCCCGGCCGGGCTCCATGGGTAAAAGCCCGGCCACCAGGCGCTCGCCAGCGTGCCCCACCTCCGGGCCTGGCTCCAGAGTGGGGCCCCGGTGACCCACGTCCGGGCGAGGGAAAACTTAGTCCATTTATTTCACTTATCGTAACCAGTAACATCGTAAAAAATAAAGTGCAAAAACATAAAGAGAATCTGCTTTAACCAACTCGTTCTGGGAATTCAAACTCGGTGAACACAAAATAATCTAGTATCTGTTCTTATTAAATGTTTTAGACGTTAAAAAAAACCCTCTTGGAACAATAATGTAAACATTATAGTCAGTAACAGCAGGATGCAGAGCCTTGTCAAGATGGCCGCGCTCAGTGCAGCCGCAGCTTCACGAGTTCCCGGATCATCTCTAGTTTTTAGTAATTTTAATAGTGTTTTTGTACCTGACTCTGCGCGTTTTTTGCGGGTGAATTACAGCCGAACTGATCTGTTAAGAATCGGAGCGGATTTACCACAGGGCACAGCTGAAATCAGCAACGAACTCAAATCAGAGCTCGGAAGATTGGACCTGCTAAAAACGTCCTTCTGGAAGCAGATGCGCTCCAGGGGAAAGAAAAGGAAGCGGTGCTCTCGTGGAAAGAAGAGAGGTTGCCGTGCAGGAATTATGACGAGACTGCGGGCAGACGCTAAAACCGGTAAACCCCCGATGCCGGCTCTTTTTCTGTCTAACGTTCGCTCGCTCGACAACAAAATGGATCTACTTCGTTTGAGGGTGACCACGTCGGAGGAGATGAGAAGATGCTCCGTGCTTTGTCTTACGGAAACGTGGATTTCTGAGGACACTCCAGACTCTGTTTACGAGCTGGACGACAGGCTCTTTTTCAGAACAGACCGGTGCACCGAGACTACGGGGAAAACGCGAGGCGGCGGTGTTTGTATTTACGTACACAAAGATTGGTGCACGAACTGTGCTGTGATAAAAAGAGCTTGTTCAGCTGCCGTCGAGTTAATCACAGTTAGATGTAGGCCGCATTATCTTCCGCGCGACCATGCTGTGATTTTAATAACAGCTTTTTACATACCCCCCGATGCTAATGCTAATGACGCCCAGGGAGAAATTCATGACTTACTCACCTCGCTGCAGTGTAAATATCCTGAGGGGCTTTTCATTGTTTGCGGGGACGTCAATCACGTTGATCTTCAAGTCTCCCTCCCAGCCTTCAATAAGAACGTCTTCACAGCTACGAGAGGAGATAAAACGCTCGACCAAGTCTTCACAAATGTAAAGGGGGCATACACGGCGAAGACACGCCCACCGCTCGGAGCTTCCGATCACGACTCTCTGATTCTGGCCCCAAGAGAACTCCCCCCACTCAGGCGCTCAAAGCCGGAACAAAGAGAAATAACAATCTGGCCTCAAGATAGTTCCCCCATGTTGAGAGACTGTTTTGAGAGGACAAACTGGTCTGTTTTCAGAGAAGCAGCCACTGATGGAAGTTCAGTGGACATGGAACTGTACGCTTCCTCAGTCCTGGGTTACATCAGTACATGCTCTGAAAATGTATCCATAAAAAAATATGTGAAATCCTACCCGAACCGGAAACCCTGGTTAAATAAAGAAGTTCACGCCTTGCTAGCAGCCAGAGACACTGCATTCAAGTCAGGAGATAAAGTGGAGCTGAGAAAGAGCAGGAATGAACTGAAGGATGGCATTAAGAAGGCCAAGGCCACGTATGCACAGAGGATCGAGGGACAGTTCACCTCACAAGACCCACGGAGCATGTGGAAGGGTATTAAATGCATAACAGATTACAAAGGCAAAAACAAACAATGCCCCAGGGACCCATCTCTGCCTGATGCCCTCAATAAGTTTTATGCACGTTTTGATGATCCAAACAGACCAGCTAGCACCAGACTCACCTCATCACCAGATGAAGAGCATCTCAGGGTGTCCGCAGCAGAAGTGAGAGGCAGTCTCAGAAAGATTAATCCTCATAAAGCAACCGGACCAGACAACATCCCAGGGAAAGTTCTGAAGGAATGTGCGGACCAGCTCTGTGAGGTGCTGGCTGACATCTTCACCACCTCACTTGCACTGGAGTCAGTTCCCACCTGCCTGAAGACCGCGACCATCATCCCAGTCCCAAAGAGCTCCACAGTGACTGGTCTGAATGACTATAGACCGGTGGCCCTCACCCCGATAGTCGCTAAATGTTTTGAGAAACTGGTCATGTCCCACATCAAGGCAACCGTCAACATCAATGAGGACCCTCATCAATACGCATACCGTGAGAACCGATCAACAGAGGACGCCATTTCTTCCGTGGTCCACACTGCTCTCACCCACCTGGATCAGAAAGACTCATACGTGCGTCTGCTCTTTGTGGACTTCACATCTGCCTTCAACACCATGATCCCCCAAACTCTGATAGACAAACTATCTACACTTGGACTAAGCCCCTCTATTTGTAACTGGGTACTAGACTTCTTAACAGACAGACCACAGTCCGTGAAGATCCACAACTTCTCCTCCTCCACCATAACCCTCAGCACTGGCTCTCCTCAGGGATGTGTGCTGAGCCCCCTTCTGTTCACTCTGCTCACATATGATTGTACAGCCACACTTCCAGGCTGTCATATTGTTAAGTTTGCAGATGATACAGCGGTGGTGGGATGCATCACAAACAATGATGAGTCCAGCTACAGACAGGAGGTGGAACACCTGGAGAGCTGGTGCAAAGAGAATAATCTTCACATGAATGTGAAGAAGACAAAGGAGATGATTGTGGACTTCAGAAGGAACAAACACACCCATGCCCCACTGAAAATAGGTGGGTCTGCAGTGGAAGTGGTCTCCAGCTACAAATACTTGGGTGTACACATGAATGATAACCTCAGCTGGAGCAACAACACCACCAGCCTGATCAAGAAAGGTCATCAGAGACTCTACTTCCTCAGACGGCTGAGACGTGCTGGTCTGAGCAGCCCAGTTCTCACCTCCTTCTACAGGTGTGCAGTGGAGAGCATCCTGTGCTCCAGCATCAACGTGTGGCATGGAGGCTGCACAGTTGAAGAGAGGAAAGCTCTGCAGAGAGTGGTGAAGGCTGCACAGAAGTCTGTTGGAGTCAGTCTCCCCACAATCACAGACATTTATACCTCCAGATGCAGGAAAAGAGCCACCTGCATCATGAAAGACCTCACTCATCCAGCACACTCACTCTTTGCCCCACTCCCCTCAGGACGGAGGTTGAGGAGCATCAAGTGTAGAACCACTAGACTGAGGAACAGCTTCTACCCTGAGGCTGTTAGACTCATGAATAAATAAAAATAAAATAAAAAATAAACACTGCAAAATATCACATCATACTGATGCTGATCTGTTTTCTTGTTGCTGTGTTCATCTGTGTTCATCTGTGACCATCTGCTCATACAAACTCATGTTCGTGCTGCTGTTTATTCCCACTATATTAGGCTTAGTGTATTACTAGTTGATGTTTTTCTTAGTTAGTTCTAGATGTTATTACTGTTTTTCTCTTTCATTTGTTGTTGGATGTAACTGGGACCTCGTGTACATAATCTCGTTTTCATCACATGTACCACATGCGGTGCAAATGACAATAAAGACTCTCTGACTCTGACTCTGACTTGTGAACAGACTCCAACACTCATTCATTCAACCTTTATTTATACAGGCTAGCCTCGTTGAGCCACGGGGACTCATTTACAAGAGGAACCTGTCTCACTCACACCCAGGGTCAATTTAGAGTTACCAATCAGCCTTACATGCATGTTTTTGGACGTGGGAGGAAACCGGAGCACCCGGAAAAAACCCACGCATGCACGGAGAGAACATGCAAACTCCACCCAGAAAGGCCCCTGGACCGGGATTTGATCCGGGGACCTGCTCGCTGAGAGGCAGCAGCTCTACCAGTTGTGCCACTGTGCTGCCTAACACCTCAATATCCTGCCAGGTTGGGGTAAGGGAACACTCCTAACGGTCACCTGACAGCACCTGAGAAATGGCTTTGAGCTGTTCTAGCACCCAAGTTCTGGAAATCATCATTTCTTGGGATCCCCATCTTGTTGGACATTCAGTGATGAGGCTGTGTCCAGGAAGTTTGAGCTCCCTCTGTGCTTCAGTCATTGCTACCTTCTTCTTTCAACTGTGGGAGAAGTGCCCCACCAGCTTCTTGTTCTTGACGCTCTGTCATCCTTTAGTGCATGTCCTGTAATACAAAATAAAAAATAAATACACACATCCTCCACTCTCACTCACATGTGCAAAAATTGAGGACCAGAAAAATCTTCTCACTTTGTTAGTTAAAAACAATGTACAGTACAGGTTTTAGCTTTTCCCAGTTTGTCAACGTTAAGTGGATTCAAAACGTGATGACTAAATAGCTTTACATTACTGAACATAATTATTAACATTTTTATTTAAAACTGACAATAAAAATGATAGTATAATAGTCGTGACATCACGACCAGGTTTGGTAATACACGTAATGAGAAATTGCATCACCTCATCTAAATAACTAGTTAAAAAATAAATAGCTACGCTAAAGCTAACAACCATTAACCACCGCATTTAAAAAAATACATCAGCTTGCGCGAAACGTGTGTGTTACTGGTTCTGTATTAATTCATATCACTAATGACAAAACAGTTTTTTTAATCAGATAATGAATGTGCTTTTTCACGCAGAACGTTAGCTTGCTGAGCTAGCTGCTAACAGGGCGCTGTCAAAAAAAGGTGATTGTAATACTATACTCTAAAGGCAAATTAGCTCATGTCAGTTATCTCGTGACGAGCCCCCATTAAATATGTTATGACTGGTAAAGCCAAAACATATTCAACGGACACTGGACAAAGAAAAATAATTAAATAAAAAATTTATTGAACTAAAACTAAGCGTCTCCAGGCAGGCGGGATCCTCCCAGGCTTCTCCCTCCAGGTCTGGAGCATCCTTTTCTGGTTCAGCGTCCAAAGGAACAAAGAAAAAAAAAGAATTTAAAGTGTCAACAGAAAGTTGGACCGGTGAGTTTGCCCAAAAGGAAAATAACGTCACCCAGGCAGACCCAACCTTGTACAGGGCTTTCGAAGTCCCTCAAGTGACGATTTGCCTTACAAAAAGTCCCTCTAAACAAATAAAAATGATAATAGGACTACCAACACTCACCAGGTCATCAAAGTTCAAAATAATGAAAATACAACAGTCTCTCACTGTTCACAACAGCTGCCACCCTTTTGGACAGATGCACAAAAACTGTCCTCAGCGTCCCAAACACTCGCTCTGGCCACAGCGGCTCAGAGCCACACCTCTAGACTTGGCTAGAGCTTCTACAAACACTCAAAGTGCTTCAACACAGTATCAATGTACAGGTAGTCCCCGACTTATGAGCGCTCTTACGTACGAGGTCCCGGACTTACGAATATGTATCTCATTAATTTTTTTAAAAACATTTTTTAATTTTTTTTTTATATAAATGAATGCATGTACAGTACTGTACGGTCACCAAGCACTTAGCCTATCCTAACACGGTTTTTAAAGATGAAGGAATGAGTTGAATTGTCTCCCTTTCACATAAAGGGAGCTAGCTCCCTTTATGTGGCCCCCGGTTTTGTCCCGCGGCCCACATTAAGGGAGCTAGCTCCCTTTATGTGAAAGGGAGACAATTCAACTAATTCCTTCATCTTTAAAAACTGTGTTAGGATAGGCTAAGTACTTGGTGACTGCACAGTACTGTTCATGTATACATTTATATATATATATATATTTTTTTTTTAATGATCCTACTTAAGAATTTTTGACATACGAGCGCCCCCTAGGTACGGAACTCGCTCGTAAGTCGGGGACTACCTGTACTCTAATTAGACAACTGGAGTTTCCTCACGAGCACGCACCTGCTCAACTTCAACTCCAAGAGGAGCAAACCAAAAACAGTCAGGGAGAGTGGAGATCGCCCTGTGTTCACATAACACGGCACAGCGGCTGCTCTGAGCACTCAGTTACCTGTAGTGTATCTTCAGCTGGTTCCAACAAACCTCTGCTGACTTCTATTACCGGTAACTACCACTTGCTTCCAACAAGCCTCCACTAGCTTCCACTAGCCTCCACTAGCTTCAACAAGCCACCACTTTCTTACACTAGCCTCCACACTGTGTAAAGCTCAAGCCTCCAGTAGACCTCAGCGTCCTGGCTTTACGCCACTCTACGCGCGCATTCTGTGCGCACGCGTTCGCTGGCACAGCTCTGCTTTCTTTCTTCACGTTAAATGCTCGCGTTTTTGCTCCAAATCCTTGTTGTAATGTGAGCAGCTGCGCGCAGAGGGGACAAACTGAGGTTGTTGATTGGTCACTTGCTGACACGCCTACTGAAATGATTGACAGCTCAGTGAGACTCGGAGAACTCATCATGAGCAGCCCGCTGCGGTGTTCTGCTGCGGTGTTTCTACTTTATATGTTATAAAAAGTTCTAAGAAATAAAAATAAAAACAGGGAGCGCTTTTCCTGCAGCCCACAGCCCACCAGGAAATATTTAAAACCTTGCGCAGCCAGGTAGGACCTGAATTCATTCATTTCAGTCATCGAGTGAATGGAGGAAGAAGCGATTACTTGACTTTTGGCAAAAAAACAAAAGAAAAGGCCCGATCAGCGATAAAGAAGAGGAATTTAATTCATTTGTGTAACATACAAAACAGTCCGGCGCCGGGGAAGTTTATGGTCAGACACCGTGCAAGCGTGCGCGGTCGTAAAAAAAGAGCTTTGCGCGTTCGGGCCCTGAGGGGCTATGCGGGGCTACGCTTTTGCCTCAGCGTACGTACGTCGTACAGAGGCGTACTGCTTGTACTAGGTGGTCTACTGGGGCATTCAGCCTGAATGTTTTATAGGCAGGGCCTGCAGGTGAACATCAGCGCTGACTAATTACGCTTGATTAAAACAAGATGAGTAAAATAAGAGGGTGCGTTCAACAGGATACAGCTAAAAATACATTACTGGGGCTTAAAATATCTGAAAAACCTGGGGGTGCATAGCAATTATTATTATTATTATTATTATTATTATTATTATTATTATTATAACATTTGTGAACATTTTTATTCATGACTAAATGCTGCTTTTTATAAATTGTTTTTGTTTCTGTTCCTGCTGAAGTTCATCAGCTGTAGGCAATGAATTGAAATGAGGAAAAATGCAGTAGGACTTTGTTATTATGTTACAACATAAAAATGTTTTTCAGACATTTTTTGTCTTCATCTCCTGCAGAAGTTCAAGAGGAGTTTTCTCTGGAGCAGCAGAACTGGAGCACCAGTCTGGACCAGGAGGATGAAAAGCCCCCACAGACTGAGGAGCAGGAGGAGGCTGAAATCACCCCTATCAATGTGAAGTTTGAAGATGATGTTGAGAAGCCTCAGTTCTCAGAGCTTTGTACCAGCAAGACTGAGAACAGAGACCATGAAGAACAAGAACCAGATCAGCATTTAGAGTCAGATTCCAAAGACAAAGTATTAGAGTCTTCAGAGGTAAATATCAGTTACAAAAACTGGGAGAACGGTGAACATCTTCCAGTTTTAAACTTTGAGAACAATAATAGAGTTCCTGAAGATGATGCAAAATGTCAGAGTGGTGAGGAGCTTTACAGCTGCACTGAATGTGGTAAAACATTCTACCAAAGGTCAGATTTGTTAAAACATGGAAGAATACACAAAGGTAATAAACCTTTCAGCTGTTCTGACTGTGAAGCAGCCTTTGCAAGGCACCGTGCTTTAAAGCGACACATGATGAAGCACAGTGGAGAGAAACCTTTCAGCTGTTCTGACTGTGAAGCAGCCTTTGCAAGGAAACTTGGCTTAAAGCGACACATGATAAAGCACAGTGGAGAGAAACCTTTCAGCTGTTCTGAATGTGAAGCAGCCTTTGCAAGGAAACTTGGCTTAAAGCGACACATGATGAAGCACAGTGGAGAGAAACCTTTCAGCTGTTCTGACTGTGAAGCAGCCTTTGTAAGCAAACTTGGCTTGAAACAACACATGTTGCTGCACAGTGGAGAGAAACCTTTCAGCTGTTCTGACTGTGAAGCAGCCTTTGCAAGCAAACCTTGCTTAAAGCGACACATGATGAAGCACAGTGGAGAGAAAACTTTCAGCTGTTCTGACTGTAAAGCAACCTTTGCAAGGAAACTTGGCTTAAAGCGACACATGATGAAGCACAGTGGAGAGAAACCTTTCAGCTGTTCTGTCTGTGAAGCAGCCTTTGCAAGCAAACTTGGCTTAAAGCATCACATGATGGGGCATAGTGGAGAGAAACCTTTCAGCTGTTCTGACTGTGAAGCAGCCTTTGCAAGGAAACATGCCTTAAAGCGACACATGAGGAGGCACAGTGGAGAGAAACCTTTCAGCTGTTCTATCTGTGAGGCAGCCTTTGCAAGGAAACTTGGCTTAAAGCGACACATGATAAAGCACAGTGGAGAGAAACCTTTCAGCTGTTCTGACTGTGAAGCAGCCTTTGCAAGCAAACTTGGCTTAAAGCAACACATGTTGATGCACAGTGGAGAGAAACCTTTCAGCTGTTCTGACTGTGAAGCAGCCTTTGCAAGCAAACTTGGCTTAAAGCGACACATGATGAAGCACAGTGGAGAGAAACCTTTCAGCTGTTCTGACTGTGAAGCAGCCTTTGTAAGCAAACTTGGCTTAAAGCGACACATGATGAAGCACAGTGGAGAGAAACCTTTCAGCTGTTCTGACTGTGAAGCAGCCTTTGCAAGCAAACTTGGCTTAAAGCGACACATGATGAAGCACAGTGGAGAGAAACCTTTCAGCTGTTCTGACTGTGAAGCAGCCTTTGTAAGCAAACTTGGCTTAAAGCGACACATGATGAAGCACAGTGGAGAGAAACCTTTCAGCTGTTCTGACTGTGAAGCAGCCTTTGTAAGCAAACTTGGCTTAAAGCAACACATGTTGATGCACAGTGGAGAGAAACCTTTCAGCTGTTCTGTCTGTGAAGCAACCTTTGTAAGCAAACTTGGCTTAGAGCAACACATGTTGATTCACAGTAGAGAGAAACCTTTCAGCTGTTCTGACTGTGAAGCAGCCTTTGCAAGGAAACGTGCCTTAAAGCGACACATGATGAAGCACAGTGGAGAGAAACCTTTCAGCTGTTCTGAATGTGAAGCAACCTTTGCAAGGAAACTTGGCTTAAAGCGACACATGATGAAGCACAGTGGAGAGAAACCTTTCAGCTGTTCTGACTGTGAAGCAACCTTTGTAAGCAAACGTGGCTTAAAGCAACACATGTTGATGCACAGTGGAGAGAAACCTTTCAGCTGTTTTGACTGTGAAGCAACCTTTGTAAGCAAACGTGGCTTAAAGCAACACATGTTGATGCACAGTGGAGAGAAACCTTTCAGCTGTTCTGACTGTGAAGCAACCTTTGTAAGCAAACGTGGCTTAAAGCAACACATGTTGAAGCACAGTGGAGAGAAACCTTTCAGTTGTTCTGACTGTAAAGCAACCTTTGTAAGCAAACGTGGCTTAAAGCAACACATGTTGATGCACAGTGGAGAGAAACCTTTCAGCTGTTCTGACTGTGAAGCAGCCTTTGCAAGAAAACTTGGATTAAAGCATCACATGTTGAAGCACAGTGGAGAGAAACCTTTCAGCTGTTCTGACTGTAAAGCAACCTTTGTAAGCAAACGTGGCTTAAAGCAACACATGTTGATGCACAGTGGAGAGAAACCTTTCAGCTGTTCTGTCTGCGAAGCAGCCTTTGCAAGGAAACGTGCCTTAAAGCGACACATGATGAAGCACAGTGGAGAGAAACCTTTCAGTTGTTCCTTTTGTGGTCAGAAGTTCAGTGATATGGAAGGTATAAATGATCATATGAGAATTCACACAGGGGAACACGATACAAGTGTTTTACTTGAAACAAATATTTTATTTGTGAAACCAACTGAAGGGAACATTTTAATAAAACCCACAATGGAGAGACACCATACAGCTGCTCAGTCTGTGGCCAAAACTTCAGTCACATGTACAGGGCCGGCCCAACCCTCCATGGGGCCCTAAGCGAAATTTGTTTGGGGTCCTCTATTTCTGTTAATAATGTAGATTACTGCAATAAACAGTCAGATGATCAGATCATTCACCCACCTAACATAAACTGATTGCAACTCTTGACAGCTCTGTTTACATGTATGTAAATGTACATGTACTATATGTATGTATCATCCAGTGCAGGGGCGTCAAACTCATTTTTATTGTGGGGCACATCAAGATCATGAATGTCCTCGAAAGGCGGGACATGGCAGAATGTATTGATAAAACGACCTACTTTGTATTAACAAACTGGTAAAATATAACTTTCTCTGCATTCAATGACTACTTCTAAAAATTAAATATTTTATGTTTGAGTAATTTGGCATTATAAACATAAAAACTGATTTGATTTGACTAATAAAGTAATACTGAAGCACACAACTGTTATCTTGAAGTTCTGTCTTTGTGGAGTCACAGAAATGGTTATGGCGGGCTGGATTTGGCCCATGGGTCTTGAGTTTGACACATGTGATCTTGTGGTACTAAAAGTAACAAACAAACAAAAATATCACCAGTATGCAATGTATTTTACAGCAAAAGTGTTGTCTGGTTTATTACCTTTAGTTTTAAAGAACTGCAACAGTAATGTTCAAAAGTAACTTTTAGTGCAAGATGAACAAGAAACAACATATAAAATAACCTAGATGCATAAAAATAAATTAAATTGTGCAAAAACAGACTAAATAAATTAAAATAACAAATATCAAGGAAATCCTTAAGATAAGATAAGATAGAACTTTATTGATCCCGCAGGAAATTGTTGTACCAGAGTACTTTAAATAATGTAAATTAACAATTACTTGAAACCACATAAAATTGTTTAAAAAAAGAAATTTAAAGCTGAATAATTAGTTCTTAAAACTATGTAAATGTATGCAATAAATGGCAAAAGCTGAACTTACATTATTAATTAGAATCATATTGAAATCATTACCAAACATTTTTTTAATTCCACTTAAGGGGCCCTCTAGTGGCCCCGGGGCCCTAAGCAGCCGCATAGTTCGCTTATGCCTTGGGCCGGCCCTGCACATGTATGCTGTGACTCGTCACCTGAAAAGTCACAGTGAAGAGAAACCTGCAGCTGAACAGTTTGTACAGCAGTGCTTAAAAAGAAAGGATTTCATGGCACACTCAAAACTTTACACTGAGGAAAGTCCTTTCATATGTTTGTGCTGTTGTGCAGTTTTCAATAGAAAATGCACTTTAGAAGAGCACCTAAGAATCAACACTGGAGAGAAGCCGTTCAGTTGCTCCACCTGTAAAGAAACTAGTGATACAAGCCTTCATCTTCAAAATTATTTTTGTCGTTCCTGGGTGTCCTGTGTTATTCCAAGATTTTGTGAAGTACCACTTGAGCATTGTATGTTAGAATTTCATGTTTTAATAACTTGTGGAATTTCTTAATAAATGAATATTTAAAACTTTTTGTTGCTTCCTCATCTGAGCAACTTTTACAGCTAATTTTAATTTAAAACTTGATTTGTTCCAATGGTAAATAATGGTAAATGGTAAATGGAGCTTATTATATAGCGCTTTCCAGCCCCCTGTGAGGAGCCCCAAAGCGCTTTACAATACCAACCATCCACCCATTCATTCAGACATTCATACACCGGTAGTGGTAGCCTGCCTTGCAAGGCGCCATCCAGACCTACCGGGAGCAACTCGGGGTTAAGTGTCTTGCCCAGGGACACAACGACACATGGTGGGCGGATGCGGGATTCGAACCTCCAACCTTCCGATCAGGGGTCGACTGCCATTACCACTACACCACGGCCGCCCCTAATAATGATGCAGTAAAGCGTATTTCCTAAATTCAGTTGGTCAACTGAGTCCATGACTCAAATAACACATTTTTCATAGCTACAGCCTGTAGACAGTGTGGATTGCAAAAATTTTGCCGTGTTTGTAAAGACAAAAAGAGCCAAAACAAATGATGTGAA
This sequence comes from Garcialebias charrua, assembly GCA_038048925.1. Taxonomy (NCBI): domain Eukaryota; kingdom Metazoa; phylum Chordata; class Actinopteri; order Cyprinodontiformes; family Rivulidae; genus Garcialebias; species Garcialebias charrua. The sequence goes on from JBBPBX010025771.1 coordinate 32,808, forward strand.
AAGTTAAGTTGGCGTGCAATAAGTCATGCTCTGCTAAAATTTGTTTGCGTGCACAGCTGAGAGCCTCTTTTTGCCTCGCTGTTTCTGCTGCTTCAGTTCATGAATTACCTGTAAAGATTGTAGCAAACGTGTGTTTTCACTTACCGGTATCCCTAAACTCACAATCTCTCCATGATAGTGTCAGTTTCTATTTAGGTTATTATAAATATCAAATTTTTCATTCTGCACATGATTGTAACAAAATTAAGAATGTGATGTGTTGTTTATGCCACCACTCAACTGCAGGTTTAAACAACAACAGATTTATTACAGAGGAAAGCTGGAGGCTGACGGACTACGGACGCCCTTAAGGGCTATATCTGAAAACAATGATCATTGCATGCCCTTGAAAGAAACATGAGGGAGCCACCAGATTGTGTCTTTAAACACATACGGTGCCACCCAGATGTAAAGGATTTAGGGAGGTCAATATTACTACTGACCTCTTTACCTTAATTAATTTACTTATTCAGATTGAATAGTAATTTCACGGATTCTTTTCTTTTTCCGTTTACCCAATATTTCTGTGATCTTTATGATGGATAAGTAAAACAGAAGCCATAGAGTGACAATGGACACGTTAACTTAGTTTGGTGTGCCAAAGACACTACCATTTATTTAGAATAAATCAACTAAATTAACACCATTACACTTGATTGACATGATTTCACTTTCTTTCAATTTAATACGTCAGCACATTTAAATTGTAACAACAGACATAAATACAGGATGTCATTATACTTAGTCTGAGGCTCTATGACTTAAATAGTTTCCAGCTTAGAATTGAGGGGAAAAGAGATAGGAGGAAAGATGGAGAGATGGTTTAAAGGAAATTGTCTTGAGCATGTTACCAGAAGTGACACTTCCCATCAGATTTCTGCTGAAATCCAGGTACGTTTGTAAACAGCTCTTTACCTTTGACGACGAGTCTGATAAAGAGATGACACCAGCCTTTCAGATGCACAGAGTCCTTCAGGCCCAGTTCGTCCGAACTGGTTGTTTACTTTCCAACGTCTCCTGGGTTCCGCTTGGATCATCAGAAAATGTGTCAGCTCCTGGTTGACTTCAAGACGAGATGTTTCTCAAAGAAAGTTCATTAAGAACTTGGAGCTCTTTAGCTCTATTGAATTTATGGAGGCGTCCATAAATTCTTTGCTGAATAAGCCAGTCTTTGGCGTATGACTGCAGCTTACATCAGCTTCCAAGGCAGAGAGCTTTCAGGTCTCTGTCCATTCAAACTCTGAAGCGTTCACGGAAGCAAACGCTTTTACTCAAAAATGTTGAGATTAGAACACACTTTCCTCATTGGTCCGTGGGCCAAGAGGAGTGTGAAAACGTGAAGTGAAAACTCAAGGTTGACAGCAAGTCTGCTTAGATAACAAAGAGGAATGTTTTGGAAAAGTGTCTGAAAGAGAGGAGACATCTCGACGCTAACGAGAGTTTTAGCTGAACTCAACAAAAACAACTCCTGAGCAAGTCAATTTGACACATTATTCAACTTTGTCATAGATATTTTGAGTAGACACTTTCATTTGGTCAAGTAACACAGTAATACTCCATATTAAAAGAATAACAGCATATAACATATATCATGAAAATGACAAAAGTTATTCTTTTGATTACATTAGAATAAAATCAAAGATAGAAATAGTCTCTTTTGGTGACTATGTTCTCAGATTACAACTAATGGAATAATTTGTAGTAAATGTCTTGCTTTACTGAGAGGTCAGTAAAGGTCATCTCTGGAACAGTTCAAAAATACACAGGTATCAGAGCGGGCACGGTCATGCCCACTACATCTCCCCCCTTTTGGAAGTCATCGCCAGTCCTTGGGGATGAGGTCCAACACGAAAGGATACCTTGAACTGTCTCTGATCTTGAAGTAATCCAGCAAGTGGAAGAAGAAAAATCAAAAATTATAATCCCATAAAGTTTTTGGAACTTCCATACTGTTCGTAGGTAATCCCATTGCGGTAAGCTTTCAATCCTTTGGAAAACATAGTCTGTTAACCCATGGAAAACTGAGTCTTATAATCCACAGCGGTAATTCCACAACGATTGGGGTTATTGATTTCATCAGCAACAAATGGTTTGTTAATCAGCATGTAGAGGGGATCGCTCGATTGAAGCAGAGGAGGCGGCCATTGGATGAAGGTTGAAGACCAAGCGTTGGAGCTGCAGGTCCCCACATCGAAGGTTGTTGGCTGGTTGGCTTCCAGTCAGTGCCACTCTGGTTCTATGTGTCATGCAATTATGTGTTTTTTAGGTGGGCTTATGATTGGGATTTTACATTAGGCCCTACCTATATGCACCTGGTGTGTAAGCTATCATGGTTTAGATCAGCTACAATTACCAATTAAGGGGTGGATCAATTCTGTAAAATTAGATATAGGGATCTATACCTATAAAATTTTGGAGGGCTTCTGTAACGAAGGCCTCTAATTCCAAACTATTCCTCCATTCATTACTTAGTTTAGGTTAAACTAAAATAGAAAAATGAAATATAGTTTGATCTAAATGTCTGTTGTCTTTTAGACGAACGACGTAGGATTTGGTATTCCTAATAAATTTTGAAGTCTATGGCGAGACTCATCAAAATGAATAGATCTAGAATAGAAACGATCGAATCGGTCCTACCTAAATGATTGGGAGATTAGTGTAGATTATAGTACTGTAACACCACCGCTTGAGGTGGAGAAGTGTCACGAACACATCCGAAGGTCGTGGGATGGAGAAGGAGTAACCACGCTGAAAGGGAATAGCTTGGCTGCACGAACTTTATTCAGTTCTTCAATACAACGTCATCCCCTCGTGAACGCTGCCCGCGTCTCTCGTTGTTTCGCCCGCTTAACCTGAACACACCCAAAAACCCACGAAGAAGAAGTCTCTTAAAGACACAGTAACCTAAATACGTAACTGCCCAAATAAATCATCTTACATCAAAATAAATCAAAATAAATCATCTTACATACTTCCCCCTCTTTAAATGAAAGGTCCTCATTTCAAAATAAGGTAACCATAGTAACAATAAGAGAAAATAAATCATCTTCCCAAAACACAATCTCAGAACAATAAAACTTACAACAAAGTCCCACACCTGGTGACAACTGCACCCTCAGAGGGCGGCAAGCTAAGAGGTGTTTGCGCCGGCTGCTGGGAGACTGGTTCAGTTTGTCTCCTTGGTGAAAGTGTCAATGACCTCGCAGTTTCTGCTGTCTGTGCTGTTTGGCCAAAGATCAAGGGCAATGAGCCAGACAAAGCTGTGTACTTCGGCAGCGTGTTCATGTTTGGCATTGGGACAGATTGATTGCCCTCCATTGTTAATGTGTCTGTGGAACCACGATAAGGTTTCAACCGATCATAGTGGATGACCTTGGTCGCAGCCTGAGGGTGTTGCACATCCACCAGCTTGTAAAGGAGCCCTTTGTCGTCCACAGATACAACCTTATATGGTCCAGTCCAGTTTGGAGCAAGCTTCTGTCGTTGTGTGGTGGGATCATCCATCCATACCAGATCACCACAAACGTATGGCCTGAACCTCGTGTCCTTGTTGTAGTAGTATTCTCGTTTTTGTCTCTGTTCTTCACGATGTAGAAAAACAGTCTCAAAAGCAGCGTCCATCCGTCGAGCCAGTTCTGCACCATAGTTAGTCGGACTATCAGAAACTGTCGGCGATGAAACATGAACAGTAGCCGGTAGTCTGGGCTCTCTGCCATGCACAAGGAAATAAGGTGAATACCCTGTGCTCGAGTGTGGCGTAGAGTTGAATGAAAGCACCACAGCAGGAAGATAGTGGTCCCACTCACCTCCATAGTCCTGGATGAGTCGAGCCAACTGTTCTTTCAAAGTCCTGTTAAATCTCTCCACCATACCATTCCCTCTTGGGTGATATGGGGAGGTCCTTTTCTTTGTCATCTGTAGTTTCTGACAAATGTTTTGTATAATTTCTGACTCATATTGTCGTCCCTGATCCGACAACAGTTCCTCAGGGACACCATGTTCAGGGATATACCTTTCACAGAGTAACTGTGCTACTGTGGCAGCCCTTTGATCAACCATAGCATATGCATTCACATACTTGGTGAAATGGTCCTGTACCACAAGCACATATCTGTTTCCCACAGATGTGACTGGCAGTTCGGTAATGTCCGTACAGACCAGCTGAAATGGTCTTTCAGTCTGAATAGATTGTAAAGGAGCTCTGTGCTTTGGTACAACCCTCCTAAAAGCTTCACATGTCTTACACAAGTTACAGAACTGCTCAATATCAGATCTCATTCCTGGCCAATAACATACTGTCAATGCTTTCTTAAATGTTCGTTCAGCACTGTAATGACCAGAACATGGATTACCATGAAAAAATTGCATTGTCTCTGTAACCAGTGCCACTGGAATTAACACTTGATAAACCTCAGGTTTCCCAGGCGGTGTTTGACCTTTGCGACACAACAAGTTATTACATAGCAACAAGTTATGAAACTGCCACCATAGTTTCCTCTGCATTTTACCTTTTACCTGTCTGAGGTAGGGACGTTTCTTGTTTTTAACCCAATTATGCACTTCCCCGAGAACAGGATCAGCAAGTTGCGCATTTACAATGTCCACGTTATGGGCAGATAATGTCTGTTGTAATGTGTCAAACCCCACATTCACATGTGTCCTATCAATGTCCACACAACAAACTTTTGGTACAATATCGGTCCTCTCTAAATGTTCAGGGGTCGAGCATGACCCCTCATCATTACCCCTCGCCTCAGACAGTGAGACAGATTGTCCTGTATCACTAGGCGAAGAGTGAGCTTCAGGTAGCGTCGTACTTGTCATCTCAATAGAGTCCTGTCCCAATGGTATCCGTGACATGGCATCTGCATTTGTGTGTTTCTTACCCTCTTTGTGAGTGATTGTCCATTGATACGGATCGAGCTCCAACGCCCAACGACCCCTGCGTCCTGTAGGGTCATGCGTAATGTCCATTTTCCTTAAACTAAGCAAAGGACGATGATCAGTAATAATGGTGAAAGGATTGCAACTCAGGTAATGTCTAAAGTGTCTGACTGACCACACAATAGCATACAGTTCTTTGTCATAGGTAGACCATTTTCTCTCTGTTTTTGACAGTACATGACTTGCAAATGCCACCACCCTTTCTTGTCCCTGTTGTATCTGTGATAGTACTGCACCAACTGCCAAATTAGATGCATCTGTGCTCAGAATGAATGGTTCATCAAAGTTTGGAAATGCCATTATTGGAGGAGAAGTCAGTGCCTTCTTAAGTGTTTGAAAAGCTGTGCTACAGTCATCTGTCCATTCAAACACAACTTGTTTTTGGGTAAGTCTATGTAAAGGCTGAGCAATAAAGGCATATTGATGCACAAAACGTCTGTAATATGAGCACAGTCCCAAAAAGGCACGTACCTCTGTCGGCGAACGTGGAACAGGCCAGTCACTAATGCGTTCACTGTTGATTGGGTCCACCGTCAGTCCCTCTCGTGACACAATGTGTCCCATGTACTTCACAGCAGGTTTGCAAAAGTCACATTTCTTAGGGTTTAACTTTAACCCTGCTTGTCTGAAGCGAGTGAGAATGTCTGTGAGATTGCCTAGATGTTCTTCAAATGTTTTTCCCATGCAAATGATGTCATCCAAGTAAATGACACAAGTTGTCCAGTGTAGACCTCGCAGAACCAGCTCCATGAGCCTTTGAAAGGTTGGAGGTGCGTTTTTGAGTCCCATGGGCATGACCTTAAATTGGTACAAGCCATCACCTGTAGTAAA
>JBBPBX010025772.1:0-20962 GCA_038048925.1 Garcialebias charrua
CTTCTTCGTGGGTTTTTCTTCGGGGTTTTTTGGGTGTGTTCAGGTTAAGCGGGCGAAAACAACGGGAGATGCGGGCAGCGTTCATGGGGGGATGACGTTGTATTGAACAGCTGAATAAAGTCCGTGCAGCCAAGCTATTCCCTTTCAGCGTGGTTACTCTTTCTCCACCCCACGACCCTCGGATGTGTTTGTGACACTTCTCCACCTCAAGCGGTGGTGTTACACTGGTGGCAGTGATGGGATTACTGACACTCGCACCATGACATGCAATGTAGCTGGTACAGCTGTACCACTAGTTAGTCCACATTTGTACATTCCCTGCCTGACTGCGGTGACAGTGGCGGCCACGGTTGCCATTCCGGCTATGTCAGAGAGGGTCATCACAGCTAATCTTGATGTACCCCTCAAAGGGTTTTTACCTAATGGTTACATTGGTGTGTTCGAACCACATTATACCGATCAGTCCTCTACTGGTATGGCATGGACTGTGGCGAGGGTAGAGCACGGTTCTATTTGTGTGAAGGTGGCTAATGTTTCACATAGTGAAGTTATGCTACATGATGGTACACAGGTGGGACATTTTCATGCTATCCTGGCAGGGGGCCAGAGTGAGTTCACCATTATGGATGGTTCTATTGGTAATGTTAATAGACAGATACCTGACAGTCCGGGTGCAACTCCTATTATAGATGACACTGATTCAGACCTGACGCCATTGCAGAAAACACAACTGACGGACACTTTGACTTCTTTTGCTGACGTGTTTAGTCAACACCCACATGACTTTGGTAGAACTGACATGGTCACACACAAAATCATGACGAACTGTCACACCCCAGTCTCTCAGAGAGCCTACCGCACCTCTCCAGTCATGAAGGCTGAAATCCGTCGCCAAGTGGAAGCACTTAAGGCGCAAGATTTGATAGAGGACAGCTCGAGCCCCTGGGCCAGCCCGGTGGTGATGGTGAAAAAGAAAGATGGCTCATATAGATTTTGTGTAGATTTTCGAAAACTGAACTCTGTCACTATTACTGACGCACACCCCCTACCAAGAGTAGATGACAGTTTAGACGCGTTGTCTGGTTCGCAGTACTTTTCTACCATGGACATGTCTAGTGGGTACTGGCAAGTACAAATGGATCCTGCAGACAGACAAAAGACTGCATTTACTACAGGTGATGGCTTGTACCAATTTAAGGTCATGCCCATGGGACTCAAAAATGCACCTCCAACCTTTCAAAGGCTCATGGAGCTGGTTCTGCGAGGTCTACACTGGACAACTTGTGTCATTTACTTGGATGACATCATTTGCATGGGAAAAACATTTGAAGAACATCTAGACAATCTCACAGACATTCTCACTCGCTTCAGACAAGCAGGGTTAAAGTTAAACCCTAAGAAATGTGACTTTTGCAAACCGGCTGTGAAGTACATGGGACACATTGTGTCACGAGAGGGACTGACGGTGGACCCAATTAACAGTGAACGCATTAGTGACTGGCCTGTTCCACGTTCGCCGACAGAGGTACGTGCCTTTTTGGGACTGTGCTCATATTACAGACGTTTTGTGCATCAATATGCCTTCATTGCTCAGCCTCTACATAGACTTACCCAAAAACAAGTTGTGTTTGAATGGACAGATGACTGTAGCACAGCTTTTCAAACACTTAAGAAGGCACTGACTTCTCCTCCAATAATGGCATTTCCAAACTTTGATGAACCATTCATTCTGAGCACAGATGCATCTAATTTGGCAGTTGGTGCAGTACTATCACAGATACAACAGGGACAAGAAAGGGTGGTGGCATTTGCAAGTCATGTACTGTCAAAAACAGAGAGGAAATGGTCTACCTATGACAAAGAACTGTATGCTATTGTGTGGTCAGTCAGACACTTTAGACATTACCTGAGTTGCAATCCTTTCACCATTATTACTGATCATCGTCCTTTGCTTAGTTTAAGGAAAATGGACATTACGCATGACCCTACAGGACGCAGGGGTCGTTGGGCGTTGGAGCTCGATCCGTATCAATGGACAATCACTCACAAAGAGGGTAAGAAACACACAAATGCAGATGCCATGTCACGGATACCATTGGGACAGGACTCTATTGAGATGACAAGTACGACGCTACCTGAAGCTCACTCTTCGCCTAGTGATACAGGACAATCTGTCTCACTGTCTGAGGCGAGGGGTAATGATGAGGGGTCATGCTCGACCCCTGAACATTTAGAGAGGACCGATATGGTACCAAAAGTTTGTTGTGTGGACACTGATAGGACACATGTGAATGTGGGGTTTGACACATTACAACAGACATTATCTGCCCATAACGTGGACATTGTAAATGCGCAACTTGCTGATCCTGTTCTCGGGGAAGTGCATAATTGGGTTAAAAACAAGAAACGTCCCTACCTCAGACAGGTAAAAGGTAAAATGCAGAGGAAACTATGGTGGCAGTTTCATAACTTGTTGCTATGTAATAACTTGTTGTGTCGAAAAGGTCAAACACCGCCTGGCAAACCTGAGGTTTATCAAGTGTTAATTCCAGTGGCACTGGTTACAGAGACAATGCAATTTTTTCATGGTAATCCATGTTCTGGTCATTACAGTGCTGAACGAACATTTAAGAAAGCATTGACAGTGTGTTATTGGCCAGGAATGAGATCTGATATTGAGCAGTTCTGTAACTTGTGTAAGACATGTGAAGTTTTTAGGAGGGTTGTACCAAAGCACAGAGCTCCTTTACAATCTATTCAGACTGAAAGACCATTTCAGTTGGTCTGTACGGACATTACCGAACTGCCAGTCACGTCTGTGGGAAACAGATATGTGCTTGTGGTACAGGACCATTTCACCAAGTATGTGAATGCATATGCTATGGTTGATCAAAGGGCTGCCACGGTAGCACAGTTACTCTGTGAAAGGTATATCCCTGAACATGGTGTCCCTGAGGAACTGTTGTCGGATCAGGGACGACAATATGAGTCAGAAATTATACAAAACATTTGTCAGAAACTACAGATGACAAAGAAAAGGACCTCCCCATATCACCCAAGAGGGAATGGTATGGTGGAAAGATTTAACAGGACTTTGAAAGAACAGTTGGCTCGACTCATCCAGGACTATGGGGGTGAGTGGGACCACTACCTTCCTGCTGTGGTGCTTTCATTCAACTCTACGCCACACTCGAGCACAGGGTATTCTCCTTACTTCCTTGTGCATGGCAGAGAGCCCAGACTACCGGCTACTGTTCATGTTTCATCGCCGACAGTTTCTGATAATCCGACTAACTATGGTGCAGAACTGGCTCGACGGATGGACGCTGCTTTTGAGACTGTTTTTCTACATAGTGAAGAACAGAGACAAAAACGGGAATACTACTACAACAAGGACACGAGGTTCAGGCCATACGTTTGTGGTGATCTGGTATGGATGGATGATCCCACCACACAACGACAGAAGCTTGCTCCAAACTGGACTGGACCATATAAGGTTGTATCTGTGGACGACAAAGGGCTCCTTTACAAGCTGGTGGATGTGCAACATCCTCAGGCTGCGACCAAGGTCATTCACTATGATCGGTTGAAACCTTATCGTGGTTCCACAGACACATTAGCAATGGAGGGCAATCAATCTGTCCCAATGCCAAACATGAACACGCTGCCGAGGTACACAGCTCTGTCTGGCTCATTGCCCTTGATCTTTGGCCAAACAGCGCAGACAGCAGAAACTGCGAGGTCATTGACACTTTCACCAAGGAGACAAACTGAACCAGTCTCCCAGCAGCCGGCGCAAACACCTCTTAGCTTGCCGCCCTCTGAGGGTGCAGTTGTCACCAGGTGTGGGCGCATGGTTAGGAAGCCACGACGACTGTTGTCGTGACAAAGTTAAAAAAAAAAAAAAAGAAAAGAAAAAACTGTTCGATATGTGGACTTTGCTGTAAGTTTTGTTGTTCTGAGATTGTGTTTTGGGAAGATGATTTATTTTCTTTTATTGTCATTATGGTTACCTTATTTTGAAATGAGGACATTTCATTTAAAGAGGGGGAAGTATATGTAAGATGATTTATTTTCTTTTATTGTCATTATGGTTACCTTATTTTGAAATGAGGACATTTCATTTAAAGAGGGGGAAGTATGTAAGATGATTTATTTTGATTTATTTTGATGTAAGATGATTTATTTGGGCAGTTACGTATTTAGGTTACTGTGTCTTTAAGAGACTTCTTCTTCGTGGGTTTTTCTTCGGGGGTTTTTGGGTGTGTTCAGGTTAAGCGGGCGAAAACAACGGGAGATGCGGGCAGCGTTCATGAGGGGATGACGTATGAACAGCTGAATAAAGTCCGTGCAGCCAAGCTATTCCCTTTCAGCGTGGTTACTCCTTCTCCACCCCACGACCCTCGGATGTGTTTGTGACACTTCTCCACCTCAAGCGGTGGTGTTACACTATCTATTAATCCAAATATTCTTACTACAGTCATTTGTTAATGTTTGCAGCTATAAAGAACTGGCACCCAATCCAGTTTTGGCAAAACAACATTATAGAAATTATGAAATAAGAACAAATATGTTTCGAAGAAGCATATGACATGATGCATGCTCAATAATCCAGGTAGAAAAATCTAAAAAAGCTAAGTCTGGTCCTCTGGAAATTCAAAAAACAAAACAAAACTACAATTTTTTTGCTTTGTTTTGTTTTTTGAATGTCCAGAGGACCAGACAGCTTCAGAAGCATGACATATGTTTCTGTGAACGACAATCACTTCTCGGTTTTAGACTTGTGTACCCTTTCCAATAATGTTTAGTAATTTTTTTTCAAAGTATTGACAAAAAGACAAATTTTTTCCTTCATAGATGAACTAGAAAGTCGATTATCACAGCATTTTAAAATGTCTAGGCAGCATGCAGCCAAGATGGTCTAGTGGCAGGGCTTTTGACTTGGGACCCGAAGGACGCAACATGCCTCCAATAATGTCTCCCATCATGGTAGAAAATGTGATATTGCTTCTGTCTGCTCTGTCGTCAGGTATGTTTTCATAAGTGAGAAAGCGTACCAGGAGAGTGAAACCCATCCAGAGAGCTCCGTTTACACTTGCATGAAAGGAACTGCAGTTCATGATGATGATATCCTGGACACTGTGGAGTACGCTCGACCCTCAGAGGTGAGCTGAGAACACAATCTGCAGGGCATCAACTCTGCAAAAATAATATTTACCCGAAGGACGCGGGTTCGCGCCCCGGCCACTACCCACCTTGGTGCACTCTATGAGTGCACACATATTTCTCCAGCTCCCCGGGCGCTTTCTGGCTGCTCACTGCACCACCTGGTAGGTGGTTGGGTTAAATGCAGAGACAAATTTCGTCTGTATATGGGAAACATACGCAGATGACAGGAAAAGACATTATTATTATTATTATTATGCTTCATTATTTAGTTTTTGAATTAAATTATTTATTTATATATTGCACATTTGCGTCAAAATGAAAAAGACAAATCTAGAAACACTAAAACATGTGCTTCTGTTCTAAAATTAACAAAGGTCACTAACCTTCTGATCAAGATTAACACTTAATTCAAAGCCTTTATGGGTCCATCATAAACACCACAACACTCTTTGTCTGTGCCTGAGCCCCACCCCGTTACCCACTCCTCTCACTCATGCATTGATGCTGGAGGAAATCAGACGGGATGAGAGCAGCGTCAAATGATCACAAAGGGAAACAATAGAGCGCTGGAGGTAGATGCATACTAGGAACAAAACAAGACCATTTCTGGAAATGAGTGAAGCATTTTATACTGTCATCATGGGGCTGCGTAACTTTCTGAGGGATTACTTTGATGGTTTCTGGGACTCCTATGAGACTCCTAAGATGATGGTAGTTAAGAACAGCACTCTTGGAGTCATTTACAGAGCTGTTCAGTTTCTTGTGATCACCTATTTCACCTGGTAAGTAACGAGCACATTTGTCTGTTTGCATGACCAGATACAGAAAAAAAGGTTGCAAAGGTTTGATTATTTTTTTTTTGCCACCATGGTTAAAGCAACAATGAAGGAAAAATCCTATTGGTTCAATTACAGTAGAACAAAAATTAACTTCAGTTTAATTTGTAGTAATCAAATAGTGATACAATTTTTTGAAAAGATAAATTAGTTTGTGCAGATTTTATAATACATCTCAAAAGAGCAGAAGCCATTTCTTGGATTTGTTTGACAGGCATATTATTGTTGTTTTTTTTAACTTCAGCACTGCAGGGTAACCAATGATGCCTCCAATAATGTCTCCCATCATGGTAGAAAATGTGATATTGCTTCTGTCTGCTCTGTCGTCAGGTATGTTTTCATAAGTGAGAAAGCGTACCAGGAGAGTGAAACCCATCCAGAGAGCTCCGTTTACACTTGCATGAAAGGCACTGCAGTTCACGATGATGATATCCTGGACACTGTGGAGTACGCTCGACCCTCAGAGGTGAGCTGAGAACACAATCTGCAGGGCATCAACTCTGCAAAAATAATATTTACTATAGAGTTTATAGAAATGAGGATTGTTGACCTTTTCTGTGCAGGGTGTTGATGTGATCAGTACATTACTAAGGAGAGAATTCACTTACAATCAGAAACAAGGCACCTGTGCTGAGGTGAGAGGTCAACTGAATGAACAGTATAGAAAATTGCATCCTTTTAACATTTATCTTCTGTTGCTTGTTTTCAGCATTTTGACGTTGCCAATGCAAACTGTACAACAGACTCTGACTGTGTTCAAGGGGAGGCCGATTTAGAAGGAAATGGTATTGTAATGGCTTCCTACATAATCTTTCTTGGATTTTCTTGTGATTGTCAACCTTTTTTCTAATTTAAACACCTTATTACAGGCAGGAGGACTGGCAGGTGTGTTCAGTACTACAACCACACTTTCAAAACGTGCGAGATCCAAACCTGGTGTCCGATTGAAGCCTTCGCCGTGGTACGGTGAGTCGGGAGGTTCATTATCTTCAACTGTTAGGTGGTAAAAATGAAGTCAGGTTTCCATAGATCATAAAGTAATTTACCAAAGGCCTCATCTATCATGATGAAAAGTTTATGTTTATTAAATTTGTTCTTTTTTTTTTTTTTTACAAAAAACACAATACAAAACAATCCCATAAATGATAACGTACAAAATATAAAAAAATGAAAGGTATAGCAGAAAGAAGAAAAAATCTTATTATATCTGCCCCTTTTTTCAAACAATCAGTTCAAACAATAATCATCTTCCAGTAACAGAACAAAATTAATAACGCTTTCTAATTTTCTAACTAATACAATATACATTACGCTACTTCATATATATATTTTTAACAATTTAGTTTTGATCATTTTCTTAAATGAACACATTGACTTGGCATTTTTAACTTCATTCTCCAAACCATTCCATAATCCAAAAGTCAACTTAAAGATAAAATTTGAAATAATAAATAAATAACTGAAGCAGTTTAGGTGGTTGATAGTATGTTTCCTGAGATTTTATTCTAACTACTGTATAATCTTGTTAGCAAAAAAACAAATCATTAATCTTGTAAATAGACATAAATTAATACCGCTTGGTCTTGGAAACATTCAGGGAATCAGGAAAAAACATATCCGGTTGCAAGGAGGCCAAGCAGACAGGATTGATCTCAGCTGACTCGCTTCAAGTCTAGAACTTCCCAGATGTGTCTTCCCTGGATAAAGTCTTATTTATTGTCTTTAACAGAGAACCACCATTAGTAGAGGCCATCAACTTCACAGTGTACATCAGGAACTCCATCCACTTCCCCAAATTTAAAGTGTTGAGGTAAAGCATGATCAAACAAAAGCCAATGCTCATGGTCATTTACTGACATTGGTGATGTTTTATTCTCTTGCAGGGTGAATGCAAAATATGCTTCAAAAGGGTCTAAGAAGCATAAATACCTTAAAAAGTGTCACTATCACGTGGAGACAGATCCCTACTGCCCAAACTTCCGTCTGGGTTACATTGCAAATCAAGCACGGGAGAATTTCAGTGAGCTCTGCAGAACTGTGAGTATGAGAGGCCGTCACTGCAGAACATCTTCATGACTGAGACCAACTTATAACATAAATGTATATACAGATTATGAGAAATTTACTAATAATTTTCTTTTAAATTGTAACAGGCCAGGTAAAATAAAATCTAAATGGATAAATGTCATAAGGTGGTGTGGAGAAGGACTCAGACAAGCTTTGATCTGGAGGCAGTGCAGCAAACCAAGCTCCAGATAACACAAATTAATACCGCTTTGTCTTGGAAACATTCAGGGAAGCAGGAAAAAACATATCCAGTTGCAAGGAGGCCAAGCAGACAGGATTGATCTCGGTAGACCCGCTTCAAGTCTAGAACTTCCCAAAAAGACTTCTTCAACTGGTGATTCTTCTTAAACAGAGATAAGAACCGAGATAAGAAAATCAGGAGTGGAAACAAACCGTGCAAGAAAAAGCAAGAGTTTGAGCAAAGCACATCTGGAAACCTGGAATTATATTACATTCATGGGGTAAAAAATGTTGTGTTTGTGGAAGTCGGCAGAAAGAGACGAAAAATACCTTGAGTCTCGATTTATTCTCAACGTCTTCCAGCATTAAGCTCAGGAGAAACAACTGAAATACAACCGTTGAACTGCTCTCTTATATTGTCCCTTTCACAATAAGAGCACATTCTGATGTGAAATATATACATTTGTGTCCGCCACATGTTCATCTTTCTCAAGATGAGATGATGAACTGTCGTTTGATAAGAAAGAACTGGTTTAGTTCAGTTTACAACATTTAGACGTAACAGGTAGACTTGTAAACTGTAATGAACATAAGAAGGATGGGTTGACCGATTGATTAACTGGTCCAGAGGGGATTTCAGTTTTTTGGAGGCTGAGGTAAAACACAGACACGAGTCCTGCACTTCCTGTTGTCACAACAAAATATTTACAGGTAACTGTTATAAAAAAAAAAAGTCCTGTTTTACTTTCATTGTTTTTGTGGCGAATACAACTACTTTAAACATTAGTATAAATAAAAAGCAAAATATTACTCCTAGTCAACAAACAATCCTTTTAATCAGTTATTTATCCTCCTCGATTTCAACAAGAAATATATAATTTGTTTTGCAGATTTAGACTTACCGGGTACACAGATTTTTATTTTATCAATCAAGGCAATTTCTAAAGGCATTTTAAAATCTCATTAAAATTGTATTGTGCCGTCATTTTGATATCTTAAAACACGTGGATTGAAGAATTAAATAATAAATACCTGTACCTCACTGCACAGGCCCAGACCGGCACATAAATTTTTGTCGGAACGGTGAAGAACCCATATCTGCCTCCCACTGTGGGCCCCTGAGCAAGGCCCTTAACCCTCCAGAATTAATTGCCCTATTGGGGATTAACAAAGTCAACATGATTATGATCCGAATTAGAATTTATTGACTTTGTTACAGTTGCTCCATGCAAGGGTCTAAAATTTCAAAGTGTATATCAACACCTGAGTGAAAATAAAAAATAATAAAGAAGATTAAAAAGATTAAAAATAACAAATACAAATAAAAATGTATTTTAAACAACAGTTTAAACAAAACTCCCTGTTTATTGGAATCCCTGGTAAATACCTTCAGAAGCTTCAATATATTCAAAACAGTGCAGCAAGGATTTTGTTGAGAGCTCCTAAATTTGAACATATTACACCCATTCTCCATAACCTTCATTGGCTTCCTGTCACCTACAGAATTCAGTACAAAACTGCTCTCATTACACACCAATGCTTACACGGAACTTCACATTCATTCAACCTTTATTTATACAGGCTAGCCTCGTTGAGTCACGGGGACTCATTTACAAGAGGGACCTGTCTCACTCACACCAAACAACCATCCACTCTCACACTCACACCTAGGGTCAATTTAGAGTCACCAATCAGCCTAACAAGCATGTTTTTTGGTCTGTGGGAGGAAACCGGAGTACCCGGAGGAAACCCACGCATGCACGGGGAGAACATGCAAACTCCACCCAGAAAGGCCCCGGACCGGGATTTGAACCGGCAACCTTCTCGCTGAGAGGCAGCAGCTCTACCAGTTGTGCCACCGTGCTGCCCAGATTATCTAAAGGACATTCTTGCACCATACTCATCCACCCGGTCTCTACGGTCACAGAACAGTAATCTACTTCACATTCCGAGAACCAAATTAAGGACCATGGGAGACCGGGCTTTCAGTGTGGCTGCCCCCCGCCTGTGGAACTCTCTTCCTGACTGCCTAAGAGCTCCACAGTCACTGGTTGACTTTAAGAGCGGCTTGAAGACCTTTCTTTTTAACCAAGCATACTCTGCCTCCTCATGATTCTATCTTTGATCTTAGTTGATACTGTTATTGATTTTACTTGTTTTATTACTTGTTTTATTGACATTTAATTCTGTTGCACTTTGTAGCACTTTGAGATTTTCATTAATGAAAAGTGCGTTATAAATTGAATTTATTATTATTATTATTATGTGTGTCCTATACGTTCAAGTACGTGAAGCTCTGGTGCAGTTTCGAAGATGTGAATATATTGCTGACAAGCAGTGGTGTAGTCTACATACTGTGCTTAGAAACCAAAGTACACTGGTTAGTACAATGTAATCCTTAATTTATTTTGATTTTTAAGCATATTGAACATTTCTAAATTTCTCTGATGCTTATATTTCAATAAATGTACAACAAACTTTAATACAACAGATGGCTTGGCATTAATACTGTAACGTGTTATAGAACTTATAAAACAGTATTGAAGCAAAACATGTTAAAATATTAAGTATTAATATGTACAACAATTCACTGGATAAACAAATGTAATAAACAAGTGCTGCATACAGATTGTTACGGAAGTAGCCTGGTTAAAACCAGACCCTTGTCCTTCACTTTGCTTCGTACTAGGGTCTGGACTTTCTCCATAGAGAACCAATTCTTGCTGGAGGCGTGGCCTCTGCTGAGGAACAAAACCATTGGATCTTAGAAAAATTTTGAACAGGGAAAAGCATTCTGCTCCCTCCCCTCAGAGCCATATATGGCTGCTCCCCCGTGGTCTGTTGAACTTGACATCTGCTCCGCCTCCTGCTGCATTTTCTCTCGCTGCAGCTGCATATTCTGTGTTTATATGTTAATAAAACGTTCTAAAAAAATAAAATAAAACCATGGAGCTGGTCCAGCACACCAGAAGACCAGAAAATCTGATGGGACTCGGGCAGCAACGTAAAACCCGAGTTTAATTCTCTCGTGACAACCTGAGGCATTTCCTCATCAGCGGAGGGAGAGGAGGAGGAGGAGGAGGAGGAGGAGGAGGAGGAGGAGGAGGGAGCGATCACTTGACTTTTGGCCAAAAAAACAAAAGAAAACTCCAGATAAGGGATTAAGAAGGGGAAATTAATACATTTGTGTCACATATAAAACAGTCCTGCATCGCTTTGAATGAGAACATGCGAATGCTCGCTGGCTGCGCGCTGGGACAGGTGGGGGCATGGGTTAGGGGCCAAAAACTTCGCCCCTTCTGTTCTCTGATTGGTCTGGTCAAAAATCAGTTGGAGAAATCGTTGTCTATGGGAGAAGTCCTAGACTGAGCAGTGAAGGGAAATGAGAATTGAGCGGAGCTGTGCAGGAAGGCGAGGGCCAGGCTATTACGGAAGCATTTAGCTGCCGTTTAGTGTATCAATGACACGTGCCTAATGATATGTTGTGTATCATTGAGCACTTTAAAGTGGATACGGATATACTGAAATTCTTATGCTTTTCTAGTGGGTATACTCTGTAAGTCTGTGTATCATGTAGACTACACCACTGCTGACAAGGTATAATCCAGTGCAACAGAATCTCTGACACCCAGAGGGAGGAGTCGTATGGCCACAGGCAGAAATGACTTCCTGTGGCGCTCTGTGGTGTATTTTGATGGTCTCAGTCTTGTAATAAATGTGCTTCTGTGTTCATGGGATGCCACCCATCCTCCAGCACAATGGGATGGATGACATTATCCAGAACAATATGTAACTTGGACAGCATCCTCCGTCTTTGAGTCCATCTCCACCCCCACAATGTCACTGGCCTATTATTATTATTTTAATTCTATTTGCACTCAGGGAGGAGTGATTGGAGTTTTCATCAACTGGGATTGTAACCTGGATCTGGATCCTTCACACTGCAAACCAACATATTCATTCCGGCGTCTTGACCTCCGAAAGGATCTGGGTAACACTGGATACTACTACAGGTCAGCACCAAACACTGTCCAGGTTCTTGACAACACTCTTTACTTCATCAAACGATGAATTATATCATTAAACATGTGTTTTCCATGCCCAGGTTTGCCAAATATTACAGTAACAATGGTGTAGAATCTCGGACACTCATCAAAGCTTATGGCATCCGTCTAGATGTCATAGTTCATGGACAGGTTGTGCTTTTAAAAAATACTGTTCATTTTCTATTTGCATTGTGGATTGACTTCTTACTGCATGTCATTTTTGTGCAGGCTGGAAAATTTAGTACCGTTCCAACCATCATCAGCTTGGTGACCGCTATGACCTCTGTAGGGATTGTAAGTTAGAATTACTTACATTTTTTTAATTACAGTTATTTAAAAACCATCCTCTAACCTAACTAACTGTTCATTTTTTAAATTTAATTTATTTCCCTCCAGTGTACGATTATCTGTGACTGGATCATGCTCACATTTATTGACAGGAATGAAGTGTACAGTGACAGAAAGTTTGATGAAGTGAGTACAGCCGAACAGATTAATAAAGTTTTCATGCTTTAAAAATGAAGAGCTACGAGATGAGCTAACAATGAAAGCTTTATTATTATTATTTTTTACTATTCTCTTACATAAAGAAAGGCACCTGATGAACTTGAACATTTTCGTTCAATATGCAGAAAATGAAATCATTGTCTCAAAATGTTCTAGTAGTTCCTAGCAGAACCTCTCTCTGTACAGTACTTTATTATGACTTGTGTTGAGGTTTTTCATGTTGTTTTGAACATAATTATCAGTGAAATGTCCTTTTCAGGTGATTAAGGAACCAACAGAAACCATACGAACTGAGCTCAGCTACATCAGCAGCTACGGCTCGAACCACTCAGACCTGTCAGACGGCGTCCCGCTCTGATGCTCCCAGCGTCCATCTGACTGACGGTGGCAGCATCAGCACCCCAGTGATGGGAGTCACATGACACCTTGATGTTGTTAGTGGGGACAAACTGAACGAGGGCCACTTCTCCATGGAGACAAAACCTGAAAGATAACTCCTGAAGTTTTGAATGGAAGTGCATAAACAGCACATTGAATCCTCACATTATTTCAAGCTTTACTGGACTTCCATCAGCTACAGAACCTGCTTCTGTCTACCGTCAGGTTACAGTATACTCACATGTACAGAATGCTAGTTTTCTCCAGGATCTCCAGCAGAAATAAAACTGAGAAAGTTTTACGAGTCAACACAAGCTATGCTCTTATACTGCAGTCAGTCCAATAATATAAATAATATAAATTCTCAAATCAAAAATTATCTGGACTCATTTAACATTACCTCTCCATCAATCTGGTTTCAGGAAACAACACAACACGACTGCTTCACTGAAGGTTCTTAATGACGTTGTTGAAGCACTGGATGCTCAGAATTATTGTGCTGCACTTTTCTTAGACCTGTCTAAAGCTTTTGACACAGTGGATCATAACATCCTGTGTCATAAGCTCTCAGAAATCGGTTTCTCAGGTCACACCATTGGTTGGTTTTCTAACTATCTTTCCGATCGGAGGCAATGTGTTCAACACAACGGGACTTCTTCCAGTTATTTAACAGTCAACAATGGTGTACCACAAGGCTCAGTCTTAGGACTAACCCTCTTTACAATCTACTGTACATAGGTAATGTAGGTCAGAGCATCCCTGATGCATCCTTACATTTCTATGCTGATGACAGTTGTTTATTGTCGAGCTAAAACAGTTGCTAAGGCTTTCCAGCTTTTGCAATCCGCTTTTGACATCATCCAGTCAGATTTGTTCCATCTCAAACTTGTCCTAAATGCTGATAAAACCAAAGGGATGCTTTTTTTCAAATAGGAAGTCGGTCCCAGCAGATCTTCCTCTGATTTTATCCTCAAATGGTGTCCCTATTGAGTTTGTTGATTCCTATAAATATTTGGGTATCCTGGTCGATTCACATCTCTCTTTTAAACTCCACGTGGAAAACCTAGTGAAGAAACTGAAAGTTAAACTGGGTTTCTTTTTCAGAAACAGATCATGTCTAACACTGAATGTTAGGAAACGCCTTGTATCTGTGACTTTCCTTCCCTCCATTGATTACGGTGACATTCTCTACATGAATGCTCCTACAAGCACCCTGCAGATGTTGGATGTTGTCTATCATGGTGCACTAAGATTCATAACTGGCTGTGATTATCGTACCCACCACTGCACCCTGTATTCACTGGTTAACTGGACATCATTAACCTCACGCAGACTCTTCCACTGGTACATTTTCATCTTTAAATCACTTCTTGGTCTGCTGCCCTCATACATCTCCTCCTACATGTCTTTGCGTGAGTGCAGCTACAGCGTGCGCTCTCAGGACATGATTACCTGCAGTGTTCCGTCAGTGAGGACTGAACTTGGCAAAAGGGCCTTCTCCTACTCCGCTCCTGCTTCCTGAAATATCTTACTTCTCTAAATGGCTTTAAGAATCTGTTGGACTCCTGGCAAAAACCAATGCAGACATGTTCCTGTTTTTGATTTTCTACATTTGCCTTATAATCTGTTTTTGCTACTTTGACATCTTCGTTTTAAATTGTTAAAAAAATAAAATCTGTATGCCTCTCTTATGTTTGTCTATTGATGATTGTCCAAGGAAAATCTACTGTTGCAGTTGTCATCATTCTCTAGTTTGTAGCCAGGTCTCTCTTGTAAATGAGTCCCCGCGGCTCAATGGGATTAACCTGCCTAAATAAATGTTGAATGAATGAAAAAAAAAAAATCTTTTGCTTAACTGATTCAGCAACAACACTATTGTTTTCCTGCTTCTGTACTTTTTGCCATAAAACTACTTCTGAATACTGTACTTACTTACTAACTATACTACGGTACTATACATAAAAAATAAATATATACTGTATATATTTCAGCTTGATTGGAATAGTGTGCTATAACTTTAGCTTTTTATTATACTGTTCAAATATTATATTAAAAAAATCTTGTGGAAATACATCAAGAACAGTTCCTTTAAAGCCTTCATTTAGTTTAGCATAATTTGGCTAATTTGAGCTTTTATCTGTGGTTTTAGCTTTTAGCTGATTGTTAGCTTTAGCCACTATTTTATGGGGAGTGGTGGTGCAGAAGTTAAAGGTGAGCCTGTGATTGGAAGGTCGCAGGTTTGACAACATCAAAATGTGGGTGGAAGCACCCACACCTGCCTCCATCCTCATTTGCCCCTGGGCCCTTGAGCAAGACCCCCCCCCCACCACCACCATCTGCTCCCCCAGACAGCAGCCCTCTGCTCCACACAGAGGGCTGTGGTAGCTCGGTGGTCTGTGGTTGCGTCAGGAAGGGCATCCGGCATAAAAAAACAATTGCCAAGTCTTCGTGTGAGTTAGTTCGCTGTAACGAGTCGACCCCTGATGAAGGGAGCAGCCGAAAGAAGGAAAAAAGCTTCAGCCACTGTTTGGCTATTACTGACATTTAGCTATAATTGGGTTTACTTTAGCTGCTCTTTGATAGTTTTGCTAATTTTAGCCTTTAGCTACTGCTTTGCTGGCTTTAGCCGTTACTGTTCTGCTCAGTTGAGTTTGTTCTTATTGAAATTTTTTTATCTTTTGTTTTCATTCTGCTTGGTTTAAATGTGAATGACTCGGTTCATTTTCTTCAACACATTTCATTGAGATTTACCCGTATTATTCATTTACCTCAACGCAAATGACTAGAAAAATAATTTGTCCCGTTTTAAATGCGTTCTTTAAACCGAAAAAAATGGCAAATGTTGATTTATTTTAAAAGAGCCCAGTATGTTCAACATAATGAGAGGATACAGGAGGAAACTGCGAGAAGCCACATCAGAAGGGCGATGAACGCTAATCAAATAACACTTCCATTTCCAATGAAACGACTTCTCTAACAAGATTGCTGCAGAGTGGAGATGCCTGGGAGCAGCACAAACGTCAGTGGTGAAACAAAAACTGAATCATGGATCAATATCTGCCAGGTTGGAAGTAGAACAATCCAGTTATGTGTAAGGTTGAGAATTATGTGGTTAAGATGCAAAACAGAAGAAATCTAATGGTCATTTCAAATTAAGATGTTGGGATAGTAGTGAAAATAAAATATTGGTTGCAAAAGCACTTCAGTACGTCAACATGGTGTCAGAAATAGCTTCTAAAAGAAATAATCAGATTTTCCATGGTTTATAGTCCTTAATGGGATTGTGTGGGAGACAGCCATTAGCAGGCAAAGTAAAAGCATCTGTGTAGGTTAAAACCGCAGTGATGGAGACATTACACGTTATGAAAACCACAAAACTCCTGCATTCGATAACAAACTAGCAGAAATGCACCTTTTCTTATTAGTTCATGCATGTGCAAAAGTTTAGGACAAATTTCTTCATTCTCATTTAAAACAAATCTTTTCAAAAATATATATTTTTTGTGGCAGACAGGATCCCTTATGACATTTTCCCCTGCAAGCTGACAAATAAACATGGTCCGTTCAAGGCATTACATTATGCTCAAGTTACAGAAAAGCATAGAAACAATAAAAAGCAGGCGCACTGTTTAAATATTTATGCTTTAATTATTTATTAACATCTTAAAATGTAAAATCCATACAAAAATAAAAATAAAAAATCCAAACAGTCATAATCATGAATTTACATTGCACTTGTTTCTCTAGACCCAGAGCTTCTTTATGTGATGGCACAGCTGTGAAACTGAGATGACAGCTTGGAGACAGAGCTTCAGCTCCGAGCGCTTTCTGAAAGTTTCTATCACTTTGATTGGCTGATCTGAGGACTCATCACCAGCAGCCAGTCAATGGTCTCCTTCAGGAACCTCATGTTGTAGTGGGACGCGATGTTCTGAAACACAGTGATCTGCTCTGAGAAGCTCTTAAACAGAAGAAGAAAAAGAGTCAGCTGGAATCCTTCTAGGCTTTCTTCAGTAACGTGATATGATTGAGAGCAGGAACCTTGGCTGAGTAAGTGAGGTCGAAGTCTCCGGCACATCTGCAGTAAAGGGGCATGTTTGCTTCCTTCACTCCTTTGCATTTGGTGCACACCTAAAATCAACCAACTTTAAGTTGTCACTCAGCTTTAATGTGTGAAACGAACAGGCTTTAAAGGGTTAAAGCACATTCTTGAGTTCGAAAGCCTGCAACTAATCCCAGTTAAAATCACATCAGTTCATCTTCAAAACAATGCAAAAATAAAATTAACTAGACAAACTGCATTTCCTGTGAAAATGCAGTGTGAATGTTTATTGCTGGAGAAGTTGATGAAAAAAAGCTGAAATGTAGCTGAAATGGAAGAGCAAGCTTAAATAAATTAGCAGAAGAAAGCAGAAAGAACACTTGTTTGCTGAATTACATATAAATTAGCAAAAATTAGCATAAAATTAAGAAATTAGCTTAAAAAAGAGCTGAAATTAGCAAAACATTACTGAAAAGTAGCTGAAAAGGCATGAAGAAGGTTAAACTACCAGAAGGAAGTGGAAGGAGCTGAAATGAGTTAAACAAAATGTGGAAATTACCTGAAAAAGCTAAAAACAGCATAAAAAACTAAATAGTAGCTGAAAACGCAGAAAAAGTTGAAACTAGCAGAAGAAATTGAAGGGAGCATAATAAGCTATAAGTAGCATAAAGAAGTTAATAGGTTGAAAGTAGCAGGAAAAAAATCCAAAAAAGCTTAAATTAGCAGAAGAAATCAGAAATAACATGTTTGCTGAAATAAGCAAAAATGAGCACAAAAAAGTATCTGAAAAAAGCAAGAAAAAAACAATTGAAAAGTAGCTAAAAAGGCATAAATAAACTTAAATTACGATACCAGAAGGAAGCGGAGAGAGCACATTTTCGCTGAATTAGGCTAAAAACAGTTCAAATGAGTGCAAAAAAATGTGGAATTAGCTGAAAATTTTAAATAAGCATAAAACACCTATATATTAGCTGAAATAGCAGAAAAAGCTGAAACTTGCAGAAATCAGCTAAAAGGTGCATAACACGCTGTAATTAACAGAAAGAAGTTAGAAGTGCAAACATGTTGTAGTTAGCAGAAAGAATCTGAAATGAGCACAGCTGAAACCCTACGAAGGGTATTTTTGGTTTTGTGAGATGACATGATCCAGAAACTCACACATAAGAGTACCGTATTTTTCGGAGTATAGGTCGCACCTTTTTATCATTTTTTCATGGCCTGCGACCTATACTCAGGTGCGACCTATATATGGCTTGTTATCACTTTCGGCAAAACAAATTTTTAAATCCAGCTCATTTCACAATTACGTTCATTTATTAAGGAAAAGTTCAGCTCAGACACATATTTGCTATAATTTTTATCAAACAAATAATTGTTTTTAAGTGTTAATCTTCTTAAAAGCCTTGCTGTGCGCTCCTGTGGCAGACATTTGCAGCAGAGCTAAACGTAGGTGCGACCTATACTCCGGTGCGACCTATCTAGTGATTTCTCCAATCTACTGTATTGGTAATAATTGGACAATGCGACCTATACTCCGGTGCGACATATACTCCGAAAAATACGGTATTTACTACTTGTCTAGTTGTGTGGATGTTTATGAAGCAAGATCCATTTTTCTTCTGTACGTTTCTTGGCACGATTCTCGTCCCGCAGTTTTGAAGCTATTTCAACAAATCATAAATCAAAACGTTCAGCTCTTTCAGGACAACAGCTGAAATGAGCTGAAAGCAGCTGAAAAAAAGTTTAAATTTGCACAAAAAAGCTGAAAGAAGTTGAAGCAGAACAAAATGTGAAAGGAGAAGTAAAATGTAAACAGAGCTAAAGATTTGGAGGTAAAATGAGCTCAATTCATTTCCTATGAGGGAAAAAAGCAGCAGAAAAGGCTAAATATGTCAAAAAGCTAAAGTTGCACCAACACCAAAAGTCATAGGAGGATTGTCTTGAAAGAGCTGAACTTTTTGATTTATTGAAGTAGCTTCAAAACTGCAGGACGAGAATCGTGCCAAGAAACATATAGAAAAAAAAATGGATCATGCTTCATAAACATCCGCACAACTAGACAAGTAGTAAAATACTCGTATGTGTGAGTTTCTGGATCATCTCACCTCACAAAACCAAAAATACCCTTTGTCTGTTAAAGACGCGTTGTTTTACTCACCAGGTCCTGCAGGGTGTAACTCATGAGCTTCTTCTGCAGAGCTTCAACCAGCGCCATCTCAACGGAGTCCTTCTCATACTGAACCTGACAGTTTGAGCAGAACCACTGAGGCGAGACAGAGCCGTCCTGAGGACACAACAGAGTTCAACCATCCAATAGGGCGTCGTTATACAAGTACTTGTACAAAGATCTTGTTTGTCTCAGGTGTTGCTTTACCTGTGCCACTGACGGGTCCTTGCAGAGGTCCAGGTCCCGGCAGAAGTTACAGTGGTGGCAGATTACTTCAGGTAGGATGTAGGAGTTACAGGGGTCACGGAACTGGGCCTCCTCTGAAAACTCTCCGACGTCCACGAGACGCAGGAGGTCTCGCTTTAATTTGTTCACTTGATTCACGATGTTGGTATCAAGTGAAAGGACCTAACGATTCACAACACAAGGAGACATGTAAAAAATAAAGAAGGTGTATGACAACAACTATAAGAACAGAGGAGAAGAGCTTTTTAACGTTTTTGTCTGTTCTACTGAACTTAGAATAGAATAGAATATATCTTTATTGGCATCGTCATTGCACCGAAGCACAAAAACATTGCAATTGACGCACACACCGTCCTTGAGAGGGGATGTGTGCACAACAGCCGCAGCAATAATTAAATCGCGCCGCAACAATCAGATATGGAAAAAAAAGGAAGGTTACAATCGGACAATCAGTGGTATTCAAAAAAGATTCTATCACATTTTGTCTTACAGGACATTCTATGATACAGTCAAAAAACTCTACCAGATAAGACAAATCACATGTTGCATTTTGGTGGCGGAGCAGTGAGATAAAGTCTGTGAACAATCGTCCAGATAGAGCACAGTCTGCAGATGGACTCAGCCGGCCTTTATCTGAAAGCACACAAGCCGTTTACGCATTGGCCGGCCCTCCCCGGCTCTCCCAGCTTCTAACCCGGGTTCGGCGTCTTCGCATTTACCTTTTCCGCCCGGGATCCACCCTTGTTCTGGAACCATCTTCACCGTGGTTCTTATCGGGCCGAGCCCGACAGAGCCAGTTTCAGCTCTCATTTGATTCGTTGTTTGCAGCAGGGGCGGGACTCATTCAAACAACCTCAGCGCGAGGGTTGAATTTCATTCAAATTTAACTACAGAAACGAGAAACCCCTAAAACAATTGTTAGTTGAATTAGTGTTTCTGAGTTAAATTTTTGTTAATAACTGATCACAAATCAGCTTATGTTACAACGTAAATAACACGAAGCGCACACCCATTTCCGCCTTTCAGCGCGACCTGAATGTCATTAAACAGCATTAAACAATAACTAATATTGTCTAACTGTTGCGCGCAGCCAGGGTTTTAAAATATAACGAATAATCTCTAACTTTTACGTGCAGCTAAAATGTCAGGAGGAGTGATTGCTATATGGGCAAGTTGGACACCTGAAAATTCAGTCCGTTCGGATAGCTCAACGAGTTAATGCGTTATCGTTTTGACCGGGAGAAGTGGGTTCGCTTCCAGCCTGGGACAAAGTTATTTTACTTTTTTTTTCTTTATTCACATTTTCTTTTAAATAAAAAGGAGT
>JBBPBX010025772.1:24161-38621 GCA_038048925.1 Garcialebias charrua
AGTATAAATGTACAGGTAGTCCCCGACTTACGAACGAGTTCCGTACCTACGGGCCGTTCGTAAGTCGAAAATTCGTAAGAACGGTAGGATCACATACAATTTTTTAATTATTATTATTATTTTATTTTTAATAAATACAGTAAATAGATGGACAGTACTGTACAGTCACCAAGCACTTAGCCTATCATAACACAGTTTTTAAAGATGAAGGAGTAAGTTGAATTGTCTCCCTTATGTGAATGGAGCCTGCTAGGGAGGAGGGAGACAATTCAACTCACTCCTTACCTGTGTTAGGATAGGCTAAGTGCTTGGTAACTGTACAGTACAGTACATTTATTTATTATTAAAAAATAATAATAATAAAAAATAAAAAATAAATTAATGAGATGCGTTCGTAAGTCTGAAACGTCATAAGTCGAGGACTACCTGTATATTGTATCAATATTGTATCAGTGCTGCTGTATTCATACCCATCTGCTCACTACAGACTCATGTTCAGGCTACTGTTTAATATATCGTGTTATTTTACATTAGTAGCGTGTATTTTAGATCTTTCAGCATATTGTTAAGTGTTCATTTAGTGTATATTGTAGATCCTTATATTCCGGTGAAGATTCTCAGTCATCCAGGACATGATAAAATCAAAAAAGGCGTTCAATACAAGAACAACTGGACTTTATTTGTTACAGAAAACATTTTGCTTCCCATTCGGAGAGCTTTATCAATTCAATGAACAGACTGTGTGCACGTGGAGTTATAACAGTCTTCGATGTCACGCACCAACCTATGTAAATTGAAAGCTGAGTTAACGCATACATGTAAATTGACGAATCACACCTAGTAGGGGTTTCTTAAGCCCCTTTCATAAGACATGTCGGTCCGGCTTTTATGCGTGTTCAAGCCTCTAACAAGCATTCAGAAAACACGCAAACGCGGTTTGGCGGATTAAATTGACGCGCCTTTGATCCCCCTCTGACCCGCCACGGTTCATAGTATCAGCCCCGGATCTGAGCCGCGCAGAGCCACTTATGAATGCAAGACGCACGATCCGCGCTCAGAATACAGATGCCATCAGTGTGCGAGCGGAGTCAACAGGCAGATTTATATTAAAAATGACACGAAACCACTGTATAAACTAGTTTCGCTTTTGTTTCCCCTCTAGCAGCGGCGCAGCGCGCTGAGTGTGTGTGTGTGTTTCTCTTTTTCCCCCTCTCTCTCTCGCAGCGACTCTGTGTGGGGTCTTCAAAACGTCAGGTGTGTGTGTGTGTGCTGCGCGTGGGCTGGAGTCAGACATCAGCTGTACATTTATTATGAGGAAATATTTAAAAAGACACGACAACTTGTAAACGTCTGACGTCTGTCCCACGTCGCGGTGGAGTCCAGCTGTGCTGCACGCCTCTTTTGAAGCCGCGTTGCGGCTTCTTTTCTGAACACGTTTATTTGAGCTGGACCAACCCGCATTCAACTGTGGTCTTATGAATGACCAGATGGGCATTAAAGCCGGACTGGTCTGTGCAGGAATAGCGCGGGTCTGACTTATGAAAGGGGCTTTAATGTCTTTGACAGAAGACACACAACTGTATGTAAATTGAGAATCACACCTCACACCCCAACAGCAAGGGCTTCTCAAGATCTTTGCTAGTCCCAGACAAGACACCTCTGCTCCCATCCGGTGTAAAACATCTGGGAATCAGCCCCAAAACTGTGTTATAAGTCTTGGAAAGTTGAAATCTCAGGACTCCTCCTCTACTAAGAGAGGGCCTTTCTTTCTTGATATAAACAGCTTTCTTCACACCCCTCTCAAACCACCTGTGATCCCGGTCCAAAATTTGCACATTCTGGTCTTCAAACGAGTGACCCTTGTCCGTGAGGTGGAGGTGACCAGCTGAGTTTTGTCCAGAGGAGTTTGCTCTCTTGTGTTGGGACATTTGTCTGTGAATGGGCTGTTTAGTTTCCCCAATGTAGAGGTCCGGACAGTCCTCGCTGCACTGGACCGCATAAACTACACCACTCTGTTTGTGTGTAGGTGTTGTGTCCTTAGGGTGCACCAGGCTATGTCTGAGAGTCCTGCTGGGTTTGAAATGTACTGGGATGTTGTGTTTGTTGAAAATCCTTCTGAAATTCTCTGAAACTCCAGCAACATAAGGGATGACAATGTTTTTTCGTCTGTTCTCCTTTTTCTGTTCATTATTGTGTTTTGTCGATTTCCTCGCTGACTTGACAAAGGCCCAGTTAGGATATCCACATGTTTGGAGAGATTTTTCGATGTGTTTCTGTTCCTTTTCCTTCCCTTCTGACTTTGTGGGGATGTGTTCGGCCCAATGCTGTAAAGTTCTGATGACAGAAAGTTTGTGTTCCAGTGGATGGTGAGAGTCAAACTGAAGATACTGGTCTGTGTGGGTTGGTTTTCTGTAAACTTCCATGTTGATGCTGTCCTCTCTTTCCATGTGAACCAAACAGTCCAAAAAAGGCAGAAAAGGCTTTTCGGCTTGCCCTTCTGTCAAAGACATTAAGAAACCCCTACTAGGTGTGATTCGTCAATTTACATGTATGTGTTAACTCAGCTTTCAATTTACAGTACATAGGTTGGTGCGTGACATCTAAGACTGTTATAACTCCACGCGCACACAGTCTGCTCATTGAATTGATAAAGCTCCCCGGATGGGAAGCGAAACGTTTTCTGTAACAAATAAAGTCCAGTTGTTCTTGTATTGAACGCCTTTTTTGATCCTTATATACCGTTTCTTTTTATACTTTATATTTTTGGGTGTAACTGGGATCTTGAGGACATAATTTTGTTCCATCTCGTGTACCACATGTGATGCGAATGACAATAAAAATACCGTACTTGAAAATGGTGGAAACTTCAGCCTATGAGGACATAAAATATATATATTTTCCTGATCTAATGAGACTGAGTGTAAAAAATAAATAAAATTAGTTGAGGTCTGTGCATTCACATTTTCATCAGCTTTAAGATCCAGTTCATTTATCTTACAATTAAACTTGTCATAAAATATGGACCTCATGAAAACAAAAAAAAATAAAAAAAATAAATTCAAAATTGTCAAATCTCATTCTAAAATTAACTGAGATGTTATATTTCAGCATGCAGACATCTTTTAACTTCACTCAGTGGGGTTTGTCACCCTAAAGCTGAACTTGAGCTGGACGTAAAGGGGAAGCCAGTTTCAGACGGCGGTACCTCTCCACACAGGACGCTGGACGGCAGCTTGCCCTTCACACCCCCAGAGTTAGCGGGGTCCATCCACAACAGGAACTCCCAGCAGCGGGAGAAGGAGATGGACAACGAGTGGAAGATTTCTCTGCAGTGAATGCTGGACAGGAAACAGATACAATGATGTCAGGTCTTTTGGCACAGATTAAAAAAGATAGATGAGACTGAAAATGTTAACACCAAAGAAATATTATTACTCATAAAATTAGAGTTAACAAGAAAAAGCACCTCTTGTTTGAGCCATTTATGGTGAAAGTGCTTCCATAAAGATATATACAGTATTTATAATGTTGTTATGCAGTAACTTCTACTAGTGTTGAGCAAGAGTGTTTCTTGATTTTTAGGATCTAGTCGTTTGAGGCAAATGAACAAATATTTGTTGGCTGACTTTGTATCAGTTCAAATAAAAAAATAGAGCAGGTAATCATGTACTGACAAACATTTATGAACTGTACAAATGCAGGCAAGGAGAAGAAATAGCTGACCTGTTGGTGATGTACTCTACGTAGGCAATGGCGTCATCGATCCTCCGTTTCTTCGTACACAAGATGATCCTGTTGAAGTTTCCGTAAACCACAGTCGAGCCCAGACGTTTAAACTCTGCAACCAACCTGTCGCCAGAAAAACAAAATGAAACTGAGAAGAACAAAGGCACAATAAATAAATACAATTTAAAAAATAATAATAATATTAAATTGGTAATAACATACAAAAAAACAAACATTAAATATCATAAAAATGTAAACACAACAGCTGTTTCAGTATTTAACTATTTTTGGAGAAGCCTTTAACCGAGTGAATTACCACAGAAATATTTATAATGAAGCACAGAATGTATTGTGGAATTTTCAAAATTCTGAAGTGTGAATATTTTTTAATACGTTTTCAGATTTTTGTCCCTTGTTAAATAAATTAATGATTATTCAGCATTTTATAATGAATTGTACTAGTATGAGTGCAGCCTGATAAAACCTTAGTGAAGCAACAGAATGACGTGTTTAAGCATTACTGTAACTGTATATTTATTGAAGGTATTTCTTCCATTTGTAGTCCTACAAGAACAAAGCAATGCAACATATTGCAACTTGACCATTCTGTCACATCTATTGGTCGGGTGAGGTTAATATAAACCGGGAGCACGTGTGAGAAGTGCAACATTTACATCCAACAATGTTCATCAGACCTCAGATGGCTGACGTGGCAGACGTGGCTGTAGCTCGATCCTCCGGTTCTCCGGCGCTTGTTAGAGCTCGCTTAAAACCATGCATATATAGAACTACTGAGGATAAAATCATCGTAGAGGATGAATTTCTACACTTTCTCTCGATCAAACTTAAAACTCTGAGCCAGGATGAGATTGTTTTGTTGGCTGTCAACACTTTTGGCTCAGACTGGATAGAAACATCAAAGAAGACGCTGTTTGAGCTTTGCACTTCTTCTCAGCGTAACATCTCACATAAAGGAGCTCAAAAGGATATCAACAATGTGAAGGCCTGCCTCAAAGTGTTAAACGAATGCGGGGACAACATTCCCAGGTTTGTGTCTCATTACCTGGACGAGTTGCCTCCGGTGACTTTTTCCAACATGGATGTCTGTGGCTTGTTGCATAAAATGGAACAGCTCCACGTTGCAGTATCTGCCATGAAGCAAACACTTCAAGTTCAGACTGAAGTCAGTGAAGGTCTTCATGATGTCACAGCTGACCTGCGAAGCCGGGTGTCTGCTCTGGAACAACGCGCTGAACAACGCGCTGAACAAGGATGTGGAAGCCGGTCTGATTCGGTGAAGGAGAAGGGTGCAGCGGACATGGATCTGAACGCTGCCCTGGATGTGGAGGAACACCGTCTTCAGGGCCTGGATGGGGATTCCCTCTCAACTGTGAAGGGAGATGCTCCAGCGTTGTTTACTGGAGAAACTACGTCATTTCAGGGATCTCCCAAGTGGAGCCAGGTCGTGAAACGGCCCCCCCGACAGCACAAAGATCCTGCTGCTGTGAAGACGACGTCTCACTCTGGCCCTTCCCTGAGACGCAGGAAAGCTGGACAAACTATTGTTGGTACTGGACTCTCCGGGAACATCAAAATGGTAAAAACAAAACTGGTGAGTGTTTTTGCCTCTAAATTCTCACCTGACTTGGATGCGGAAACGCTATGCGTTTATCTTAAGGACAAACTTGGGCCTAATGTTACATGCCAGAGAATCACTACTGTTAATACCAGGTATGCCTCATTCAAGGTTTCTGCTGAATGTAGTGACGTGGCTGTTATGTACAACCCAGAGCTTTGGCCTGACGGAACTAATGTGAGAAGGTTTTTTGAGCCCCGCAAAACTGTCATCGGTGCAAATGCTACCCCTCCTTCCATGGATATATGCGAGCCTATTGCTGGCATGAGCACAAAATCATAAATATTTATGGACATTAAAGTCATCTCTTACAACTGTCGTGGCCTGCGCTTAGGGCAGAGCGCAGATGATAAAGCTCGCCGTCTGGTTGTCGACCAGTTGTTGATGAAATGTGACATCTTATGCTTGCAAGAAACCTTTTTAGCCAAACAGGATTTAAAAGGACTAAACTCTATTAATGACAGTTTCCTGGGTGCTGGAGAATCTTCTACTGACTTCAGTTTGGGAATTAAAAGAGGAAGGATACCAGGAGGAGTGGCTATATTATGGAAAAAAAGCCTGGACTCAGTGATAAATGTCATTAGATTAGATTTGGACTGGTGTATTGCAGTACACGTGAAACAGCATGACAAAGAATTTATTATTTTAAATGTCTATGCTCCATATGAATGTCATCATAACGAAGAAGAATACCTTAGTAAACTTGCTTATATTAGCTATTTTATGCAAAATGAGAAGTCTAAAAGTATTTATGTTATGGGGGACATGAATGCAAACATCTCAGATAAAAATTCACTGTTTGCTAAACACCTGAATCATTTTTGTACAGATTCTAATCTAATACTGTCAAGTAAAGAATTTTTGCCAGCTGACAGTTACACCTATATTAGTGAAGCCTGGCATACTACGTCTTGGTTGGACCATTGTATCACTACAGCAGATGCTCATGCTGCTTTGGTATACATTAATATCTTATATAATGTGTCCACTGTTGACCACATCCCCTTTGAGCTGGCAATTAGATTTGATTATATACCTGCAACTGTAAATGTGGACAATAATCAAATTCAGACACGTATAGACTGGTCTTCTTTATCTGAGGAACAAATAGACCATTACTATGCCCAAACTGATCATTTGTTATGTGGAATTAAACTACCTAGAGAGGCGGTTGCTTGTACAGACTGTAACTGCTCTAATTTTGGACATAGAACCGATATAACTCAATTTTATTCTGACATAACTGAAGCGCTACTGGGGGCTAGCCTGCCTTATAATAAAAGTAACGTAAAGATTAAAAATAAACCAGGTTGGAACACATACGTGTCTAAATACCACAGTGAAGCCCGCGAAGCTACCACCAATTGGGCTCTAGCAGGTAAACCCAGGCAGGGTCCTATCTTTGAACACAAAAAGCTGTCTAATGCAAAATACAAATATGCATTACGCTTCATTAGACGGAATGAGCAAACCATGAGGGCTGATTCCTTGGCAAAAAAACTCATAGGAAAGGACACAAAAGCATTTTGGAAAGAGGTTAAATCTATAGGAAATAATAAATCCACTCTCCCTTGCACTGTCGATGGTGCCTCTGGGGCAAATATGATTGTAGATTTTTGGCAACAACACTACAGCAAGATATTTACCTGTGTTCAGAGTGAACCCTTCCATGTTGACAAGGTTAGTACTGCAGAAACTATCAAGTCACATGAGGTCTATCAAGCAATTGAAGAACTATCTGTAAATAAATCTATAGGAATGGATCTTATTTCAGCTGAACATCTCAAGTTTGCAAGTTCAAGGGTAGCCCCTCTTCTTGCCTTGTGTTTCACTGGTTTTATTATGCATGGTTTTATTCCTGATTCCTTGATGAATGTTGTTATTCTTCCTGTGATTAAGAACAAAGCTGGAAAAATTGGCAGCTCTGATAACTATAGACCTATTGCCCTAGCTAATACACTATCTAAGGTCTTTGAACTAATTCTTTTGCCAAAATTTGCAAAGATAATAATGTCTGCTGACAATCAATTTGGGTTCAAGTCCGAGCATGGCACTGATCTATGTATATATGGCCTAAAAGAATTACTGAATAACTATAATAACAAGAATTCTACGGTTTTTATGTGTTTCTTAGACGCCTCCAAGGCTTTTGATCGTGTAAACCATCGAAAACTATTTTTAAAATTATGCCAAGCTGGTGTGCCCAAATATATAGTGAGATGTCTGTCCTATTGGTATGCTAATCAAAATATGCAAGTCAAATGGGATAATTGTGTGTCTGCATCCTTCCGTGTCAGCAATGGTGTCAGACAAGGGAGCATTTTATCTCCTATACTGTTTAATTTTTATATGAATGACCTCTCTAAGCAGCTAAACCTGTGTAAAACTGGCTGCATGGTTGGAGATACAATTATCAATCATCTTATGTATGCTGATGACTTAGTGGTTTTTAGTCCAAGTTCAGCTGGTCTTCAGAAGCTGCTTCATGTCTGTTCAGCATATGGTGAGACACATGATATCATATTCAACCCCTCTAAAAGTCTCATTTTGATTTGTCGCACTAAAGAGGACAAAAATAGCGTGTTTCCACTTTTTAAGCTGTCTGGGACTTTATTGAATGTTGCAAATGAAGTAAAGTATCTGGGTCATGTGTTGACAGACCGTCGGTCTGATGATGAGGACATTTACCGTCAGGTTCGAATGATATATGCTCAGGCAAATATCCTTGCTCGTAAGTTTGCATTCTGTTCTGATGAAGTGAAAATTAACTTATTTAGATCATATTGTTCATCACTGTATACGGCACATTTGTGGTGCAATTTTAAAAAAGCCAGTCTTCATAGATTGAAGGTGGCTTATAATGACGCACTAAGACTTCTTTTAAATAAGCCCAGATGGACCAGTGCCAGTGAACTGTTTGTATCTGCTCGCGTCAACACTTTGATGGCTGTTTTAAGAAATTTTATGTATAAATTTATTTGTCGTTTACATAAGTCTAATAATAGAATTATTCTACTGTTGACTAATGTCAAATATAGTGCAGTGAAATATTCATCTGTGCTTTGGAGACATTGGTATGATTGCCTCCTGAACGGTTAGGTACTTTTTCTATTGTTCTTTTTATCTTATTTTATAATTTTTTGTAATTTTTTATTTGTATTTTGTATTTTGTATTTTATTTTATCATGGTTGTTGTCTCTTATCTAGGTTGGACCCTGAGTCTGTAATAAAGTTTATCTATCTATCTATCTATCTATCTATAAACCATTTAAAATAACGCGAAAAATATTGTGTAACATTAAAAACCACATTTCAAGATGTGACAAAATAAATGTTTTTCTAAAGAACAATGAATTTTTTTTTAAAATAGACTCACTGCAGAAACACCTTCTTCATCATGTTGTGCAGGGTGCGGTGCAGCGCCGGGTCGTACAGCAGAGAGCTCGGCGAGTGCAGCCAGCGGTAGAAATGCATCACCTGGTTGTCTGCGTACACATTGTGGTACTGCGTGATCTCCCTCACCCACCCAACCACCATGCTTTTAAGGATCCTGCTCAGACAACACAAAAAAACACAAATTAACAGATAAAATACTCAGAAATAAGATAAAAGTTATGAAATAAGAGCAAACTTGGACATTTTTCTTTGCGACTTTAATCCACCACAGACATCAGCTGCTTCCACACCTGAACGTGTTGGAGCAGAGAGCAGTTTCATCATAGCTAGCGAGCGCGCTGGCGCCCTGGTTTCCTGACATCATGTCCTCCAACGACGCCTGCTGGATCACATCAAAACTAACGCCCAGACTGGCTCCGCCCTCCATGTCGTTAACGTGCTGCGACTGGAGGATGGTGTTCACCGCCAGGCTCTGCAGGTCCAGCTCCACACACACTAAAGAGGAAACATGTCAATACGTCGATATAAAGAAATAAAAAAAACTTCTCTCTACTGTGACATCTTGGTTGTTCAAGTACCGTATTTTTTACCCTCCAAGTCGCAGTTTTTTGCATAATTTACATGCCCTGCGACTTATTCATTCAACCTTTATTTATACAGGCTAGTCCGAAGCGACACATTTATTGATTTTTTCCCATATTTATAAACCACTTTTTGGCTGAGATTAGACTGTTATCATTCATTCTGACAAATTTTTTTTGAACCATACCAATATCAGCCACTAGATGGCAACAGAGTAGTAGTAGTAGTAAGGCATGCCATTGTATCATGTAAAAGTGGCTATAATTACAAATTCAAAACAGTTCAAGATAAACAACTGAACTTTATTTATTATACTCAATACTTTATTGTTTTTATCTTGCACATTTTTTAATTTACCATGTCCTGGATGACTGAGAATCTTCACCAGCTATTAATGACTCCATCAGCTTGCCATAGAGCCCCCACCTTCGTTCTGCTCGCTGCTTGGAGCAACTGTCAAACCAGCTGCATCGCCCCGGCGAAATGCAGCTAATTTGACCATTAAAGTGCATTTATTAAGTAAAAGTTCAACTGACGCACACCTTTGCTATAATTTAGAGCAAAGCAAATAATTGTTTATAAGTGTTTATCTTGTTAAAGGGGACCACACATGCAAAATTCACTTTTTAATGTTTTTTTACTAAACTTTGGGTATTTACTTCATAAAAAAACAGTCCTTGTGCCAAAAAAATGCACCCAGTGGTTTATTTACTCTAAGTAGATTTATTTATTTTTGATAAATACACCAGGATTCACACTTCCTGCATTTATTGACGTCACAAGCCGCCAGCCAATCAGATCAAACCTGAGTCCAGCCCCTCACCTAGCAACCCCTGGTTAGGCTCAACCCACTTCTGTATTAAACACATGACTGTTGTTTTTCATGATTTCATCTCATCTTTTGTTTATATGTTCTTAATTTCATGTGTACAGCACTTTGTTGCAGCTGTGTTTTTTTAAATGGCTTTATAAATAAAGTATAATTGTTATTTTTATGTTTTAGTTCAATTTTTAGTGTATTTGCGATCGCTGCCAACGCGCAGCCGGCAAAAATTAAACGAGCGGACCACAGGCGGAAGGACCGGGTTCGACGGGACCCTCTTCCGGCGCGATGGAGCGGAGCTTCAACTGTACAGCCTTGCAGCAGCCTCGCAGCAGGCTCGCAGCAAGAGGACCTTCTCCTTACAGATTAATTTACGGGAGACACTTGGTGAACTTTGTGTTGTCTTCACTGGAACAGCGATAACTCCCAAAATCTCATCGCGTGCAACGAGCGGAGCTGGCGAAAACCGGAAGAGGAACAAGCTAACATTAGCTTCGGATTCGGGTGGTCTAATGCTAAAAGGAGCAGCAAACTGCGGCGCGCTCAGACGGGTTTCGGTAAGTTATCTTAAGCTAACACTAACAGTAAGTCAAATGAGTAATAAAAAAAGAGCTAATTTTAAAACAACAACACATTACAGATACTGGCTGTTACAGAGGGCGTGAACAGATCGTTGAAGGGCGTGGACTTCAAGAAACCGGTCGTTCAAAACGAAAGTTAAAAATGGCAGAATTAAAAAGGGTATAATTGATTATCTAATAATTATTTTGTGCATTAAATTGAAGGAATAGGGTCTGGATATCCCACAGAAATACCATAAAAATTTAAAAAATACATCTGAGGTCCCCTTTAAATTTGCACAGCAACTTGTTGCGTGCATGCGTTTACTTCCGCGTATTGGCTTTTGAAATGCAGCTGATGTGACCGTCAAAGTGCATTTATTAAGCAAACGTTAGACTGAGACACATATTTACTATAACTTTGAGCAAACACATAATTGTTTTTAATTGCTAATCTTGTTAAATTCTTGTTAAAGTCCTCCCGTGCACGCTTCCGCGGCAGCCTTTTGGCAGCCCATCGATTTTTGGCACAACACCGGCCCACATTTCCAGGTCGTCAGTGGTGACGCATAATAGATGCAACGAATTTGGTGAAGTGACATATTTATGGATTTTTCCACCTTTTCAGACATATATGGACTGATGCGACTTATAGGGCGGTGTGACATGTACGGTGGAAAATACTGTACCTGTGGAGTAACAGCCCTGAGCGTTGATCTCCACAGNTAAGTGTTCTTCCTTAAACTTGGCTTCTTGATTTTTATTTATTTATTTATTTATTTATTTATTTATTTATTTATTTATTTATTTATTAAGATTTTCTTTTGACTTGCTGTCTTGCTGGTATTTCAGTGTGTCCTTAGAAATTACGAAAATTAACAAATGGAGAATAAATGAAGTGCCCGGCCTAAAAGCAGACATGTATTTCTAAACCACATCAAAAACATCTGAATTCCATTCAAAAAAGTTCAAGACAAAAACATCTTCTGTTACAAATAAAGTCCAGTTGTTTTTGTCTTGAACTTTTGTGAATTTCCCATGTCCTGGATGACTGAGAATCTTCACCAGTGTATCTGAAGTCCATGTTTTCATAAAATAGAAGAAAAACATCTGGCATTAAACTGATTAAATAAATATATTTTCATCATCTGATTACTCAAATAAGCCACTCTGAGGACATGAGAAGATTTTTAGCCAGTCTGTACATGCAAGGGTAGACGGTCAATATAAGGCTTTCACAGATGTATAAAAGTTATGTGCTTAGAGCCTCATCAGTGAGAATCTACACCGGACAGTGAGGCAGAAAGTGTTTTTTATCATTCTTATCAGACAGTCACTGGTGATCTCAATCTGCCAGCTGTATGCAGCTCAAATCAGCTCCTTTCTGAGCAGGCAAAAGACTCTCTGACCTCATGCACTTCACACATATGGTTCAACATTATTTTAACATTAATTAGTGAAAAACACCTTTATCTAAATTCCCCTGACACTAGTCTTCAACTAATAGCTCTTTTGAATTTACCATATTGATGCAAATAAATCCTGTTTTGTGTCAGTGAAATTGTGCTCTCTTTCGTATTTTTCACAGGCTCATCTAAAATAATTAAAAAAAAGTGATTTGTGATGAGCTACTGGGATCAAAGTAGGGGTGCAGAAAAAAAAAAGATTATTATTATTTTTTTTATTTTTTTAAGAATCTAGATTCTTAGTCCTGGCGATTCAGAATCGATTCTAAAAGCCCCAAAATCGATTTTTTTTTTTTTTACATTAAAACCCAAAAGATAAAGAAAATAAAACCATATCTCATAGTATATGAAAGAATACATAAAATGAAAGGTGGCAGAAAGAAGAAGAAATCTTATTTTATCTGCCCCTTTTTTCAAAAACAAAACAAGTTCAAACAATCAATTCAAACAATAATCTTCTATAAGTAACAGAGCAAAAAGCTAACCTATACTGGTTATTTAAATTACAGAATTTAATGCATTCCTGTATTTGTTCCTATTTTTGGTATAAATATCAAACGATGCAAAAAAGTTGATACAATAAGGAACCTAAAATTTTTGTTTTAATAAATGTTCTATTTGTTTACATTGTTGTTTAATGTTTTCAGTTTAAAATTATTGTTTTAAATAAATGTTATATTTGTTTACATTGTTGTTTAATGTTTTCAGTTTAAAATTATTGTTTTAAATACATTTTCCATTTGTTTACATTGTTGTTTATTCTTTTCAGCGTGTCAGTTACAAAACTGAAACTAAATGTATGACAATTTTAATAGAAAAATCGTTTCTGAATAAAAAATCGTTTCTGAATCGAAAAATCAATTTTGAATCTAATCGTGACACCAAAAATTGGAATCGAATCGATTCTCCAGACACTGAGAGATTCCAGATTCGCACCCCTAGATCAAAGTGTCTAAAATCATATTTAAATTGTCACTTTACCAAATTCTTTAAGTCTCAACACAACAATGGCTCATCAACAACAACAAAAAGTTATATATAGCTCTTTGAAATACTTCAGCTTCAAGATAATTTTTATTTCTGACCTAGAACTGCTGACTAGCTGCTGCCACCACAAATGGGCTATATGCCATTAGCAATTACAGTACACATTTTTGATCATTTCTGATGCACAGGAACAGTGGGTTAAGCAATGGCATTTTTCACTCAGAACAAAAAAAAAAAAGATCTCAACAAAACGTGTTCAAATTGATGACCCAACAAAATAATATTCACAGTAATCATTGTTTCAACAAGGTGCTGCGCAGTTCTGTTTCAGTTCGGTTAACAAAAAACAAACACAGACCGACTCGCTAACAGATCACTATCAGAGCAGGTGTTTAAATTGGCTAATCAACCACCGCTGTATTCAGGCAATCCCTTTGCACAAATAACATGAAGCCTGAAAACATAAAATGGTAATGGGCTGAATGTTTTGTTTTTAATGAAATCTCTCTGTCGGCATGCAGAGCTGTCAATTGGTTGAAACAGCAACGGGTGCACTGTGGTGTGGAGCTGACAGAGAGAAAGAGAGTAAACATATCAGAGTCAGAGAATAAAGTTATATTTTTAAACTTTGGTTTAAGTTTTACATATAAGGAAATTGTATTTTAACACATCAGCATCAAATGATCAGTAGGACTTTGAAACGCATGAGCAAATAAATCTGTCTATTTTGAAAATTGATTAAAGTCAGATCAAGTATGAAAAAAATCAGTTTTTATTTTTAAGCCATATCACCCATACGTATTGAAGTCACTTTGCTGGTATTAATTGAAAGTGTTGCGTTTTAGTATCATACTTGAAGGCCTGGTCTATGTGCAGATACTTCATGTAATACAAACACTGAGATAAAGGAAAAAAGAGTCTGTGAATTGCAGAGTATTATGAAAGAGATTCCATTTTTTTGTAAGTACAAACATAACAAAATGAACGGTGAATATACAATGTATTTTCTTGCAATTGCTCAGATGTCAGGCTTCTTTGCCCAAGCCTTTACTAGTGGACCATTTTCATAATTTGTGAGTAGACAAGTAGCCGTGCAATTTTGTTTGGATCGAACAAGTAGCCCTTCATGTCTCTCGGCCCCACTGAAGTAGCTCCCAGTCTCAAAAAGGTTGGTGACCCCTGCTATACTGTATACAGTCTTGAGATGAATGTCACTGCCCCATGTGGTGCAATCCCAATCAGCCCCTTCAGAGTGGAGTGTGATTTATAAGCTGAAAACACCTC
>JBBPBX010025773.1:8818-38620 GCA_038048925.1 Garcialebias charrua
AAAAAAAAAAAAAAAAGAATAAAGAAACTGTCCAAATGATCTGACTGATCATTGTTGGATTTTATACCTGGATTACTGAGTATGAACTTTGGTATAAATGTATGAGTTGTGCTGTAAAAGTCAGAGTAAATAGGAACTGTGGCAACAACAAAAAACATACAATACTAACATGCATGCGTAAACATTTATACAGTACAGACTTCCTACACAGTTCTCATTTTTCCAAAAAATTCTGGCTTTTTAGTTTAGTTTAGTTTTTTCCTTTATTTTTACAGGTTAGTCTCATTGAGCACCAAGGACTCATTTCCAAGAGAGACCCATTTTAAACAAAGAACACAGATGAGGTGCAGACAACAATAGACAATCATAAAAGCATATAAAACAAAAAAGTAAAGTAAAATAAATTATATTAAATGAAAAAAACAATTACAAGCTACTGTATACTCTGATGCATGCTCAATAATCCAGGTGAAAAAAAAATTTAAAAAAGAAAAATGCTAAGTCTGGTCCTCTGGACATTCAAAAAACAAAACAAAACAAAGCAAAAAAATTTGTAGAAACGTTTCGTCTTTCGTCCGAAAGACTTCCTCAGTCTGAGATGCTGTATGCTGTATAAGACTGAGCTGAATACAGCATCTCAGACTGATGAAGTCTTTCGGACGAAAGACGAAACTTTCTACAATTTTTTTGCTTTGTTTTGTTTTGTTTTTTGAATATCCAGAGGACCAGACTTAGCTTTTTACAAGCTTTGTGAAATACTAAAAACAGGAACATGTCTGCATTGGTTTTTGCCATGAACTTAACAGTTGTTTAAAATCTCTTAGAGTGGTCAAGGTCAAGAGCTTCAGATCTTTTTGTAAGGAGTTCCAGATTACAGGAGCGAAGAGAAGACCCTTTTGCCTTGTTCAGTCTGCACTGAGGGGTCGCTGCAGGTAATGATGTCTTGAGAGCACAAGCTGTGGCTGCACTGATGAAGTGACATGTAGGAGGAGACGTATTAAGGCAACAGACCAAGAATTGGATCATTGTTCAAATAAAATGAACTGTTTAGGTACATTCTACGACAAATCTGTGATTATTTGAAATTTTTTTAGAAAGTCAATACATTTTTTATTTAGCCTACATTTACTCTCAACTGTTTATTGAGTTGCTTTTTTGAGCTCCATTGTTTTATTTTACTCGGAAGTAGTTTTATCCACACTGTATTTTCTCTCCAGTGCTATTTTCTCCATTATGTTTTATTTTCCCTCTTTTATATACCGGTAATTATGCAGATAGGACAGAAACATAAACAACATGTATGCTTCTGTCCTATCTGCATAATTATCAGAGATCTCTTAGCGAATTCACTTGCTCGTTACTTTCTATTGCGAACATCTTCTCTTTCAGTGTCCCACTCTCAATTTGATTTTCACTATGTCATCAGTCTTTACAGCCTGTGAAGGACTGGAGACCTGTCCAGGGTGTCCCCCGCCTCTCACACAGTCAGTGACTGCTGGATATGGGCACCAGTGACCCCCGTGACCCAAAAAAAGAAGAAGCGGGTACAGATGAGATGGATGGATGGAATCAGTCTTTATTTTGTCGTCTACTTTAAACTTTACCTATTCTAAATCAGCTATTTGAGACTTTATGTTGCAGTATGGTTTGTTTACTGCCATTTTGCCTCCATGCTTTCTCTTCTTCTGCTCTCTCTTGCCATGTTTGTGGCCTTTCGCTTGGTGCACATCTAATGGCTCGGGTGTAATCCACTGGCTAATCTGCTGACAGCCTCTGTGACAAGGCATTAGCTTTGTGTCACTGCCTACCATGCTGCTTCTCAGTGTGTGTGTGTGTGTGAGACAGAATCAAAGATAGGAGCATATGAATGTTGTTGCAACAGTGTGCATACCAAACATGTTTGTAAAACTTTGTGCATATGTTAACGTGTGACAGGGCATGGGTAATGCCTTTTTTATGAGTTGGATGTCCAAGAGTAGACGTTTTAACTTCTGAAATGTTCATGACTTCTAACCTTCCCTTTTCCCCCGCCACAAATGCTGATATTTTTTCATCCTCTCTGCAGTTTTATTAGGACGCCAAGTCAGACTGCTACAGATGCAGCAAAAGGGAGACGAGCCAAAAGAGGTCAAAACAGCCTCGACAGGGTGCCCCTTTCGCTTTGTTAGACAACCAGTCTCGTCAAAAGAGGCTTGGTTTGCGTCCAAATATTGGATTTTCTATTTCCATTACAATAGCGCTGACATGATTTTACTTCGTTCAGACAAAGCCGTTTTATTACGTTTGGCTCCAAAGCCTTCCTCTCATTGTTCTTCAGCTAATAATTATTTTCATCATTGACTTACTTTGTTCAAAACTGGATCTTTTTTTTTTTTTTTTTTCATTCTTGCTGTTGTGGGAGCTTCCATGCAGTGTTAATTTTGTTGACTAATTATTTTCGTCGACTAAATG
The DNA here is from genome assembly GCA_038048925.1 of Garcialebias charrua. Taxonomy (NCBI): domain Eukaryota; kingdom Metazoa; phylum Chordata; class Actinopteri; order Cyprinodontiformes; family Rivulidae; genus Garcialebias; species Garcialebias charrua. The sequence goes on from JBBPBX010025773.1 coordinate 11,270, forward strand.
TTTTCATTGATTTGTCAACTAAAATTAGACTAAAACAAAAAAAATTCTGATGACTAAGTAATGACTAAAACTAAATGATGTTTTAGTCACATGACTAAGACTAAAACTAAATTAAAAATAGCTGTCAAAATTAACACTGGTAAAAATACAACTAATCTCAAACGACATCTGCAGACGAGTCACCCGGATCTCCATGCAAAGGTAAGCATTTAGGCAAACATTACTTCATTAAATAATGTCGTGTTTTTACTGCGAAAATAACTAGTTTTCTGTTAATGTTAGAGACAAAAAGATAGCAGTTATTCATTCATTCAACCTTTATTTAGTCAGGTAAATCTTATTGAGCTTCGAGGGCTCATTTACGAAAGCAACCTGCTACAAACTAAAGAATGATGAACATCAATGATACAAATACATTAAACAATAAACAAAAGAAAAGAAAAAGTAGCAAAAAGTAGCAAAAACATTATAAGGTAGATGTACAAAAAAATCAAAGACAGGAACATATCTGCATTGGTTTTTGCCAGGATTCCAGTTAAAAACAAGAAAAATAACCTAAACCAAGGGATTCAAGTACTGCTTGTAGTTTTACTGTTAAAAGCAAGGTTAGACAAATAAAGATGTTTGAAAAAAGTTTTATTTGTTGTTGTATGTATTGCATATTAAGATTAATATTATGGTTAAAACATTGTTTTGTTTTAGTAACTACAGAGAATTGATGAAATTGATGAAAAGTTTTTACTATGTATAACTTAGTCGACTTAATTGACTGTAGATTTAGTCGACTAAATGTTTTCATTGATTTGTCAACTAAAATTAGACTAAAACAAAAAAAATTCTGATGACTAAGTAATGACTACAACTAAATGATGTTTTAGTCACATGACTAAGACTAAAACTAAATTAAAAATAGCTGTCAAAATTAACACTGCTTCCATGAGCTTAAAGCTACAAATTTTAAATTAAAACGTAAAAAAAAAAAACTAGCAAAAGCTAAAAAGTAAGCAAATTTATAAAAGTAAACTCTCCAATTCAAATAATAAATGATAAATGAAACTGTTAAATAACTATTTTCAGGTCAGTCGCCGCAAGTTTGAGGGTGTGGAAACTTTTGATTTTGGACCTGATCCAGTGTGGCCATGCACACGAGTTAAAACCTGGTGCACCCTTTAAAATCTTGTGCCACCTCGACAATGCTCCAGATATTTTTAAACAGAAAATTTTCTTTGTTTAAGGAACAAATCTGTCTACATTGTTTGAACAAAAACATAATAAATCTAAACGGCATCGCAAGTGAAAATGTCTTCATTTACAAAATATAAACATTTACAAAATATAAACATTTACAAAATATAAACTTACAGAAAGAAAAAAAATAAGCTTTTTTTTTTCTTCTCTAAAGCACGTTTTATTATTAGCATTATTATTTAAACCAAAATGTTGAAATACTCATGCCACACCACTAGGTGGCGAGAACATCAACAGCTAAAGATCACCCCAAAATTTTTTTGTTGTTGATAAATTTACACTTCCCACTCAAACAATCAAACATTAATGACATGATTAACATGAAATTATGGACAAAGAAGAAAAAAAGGCTTTGCTGTTGTGGTTTCTTGGGCTTATAATAATATTGAGCATGCATAAATTAGGATGCTATCTTAATGGTTTTACAATGCTCTACATCTCAGATTATCATGGATACACTAAAACCAAAGTATAAAAGAAAAAAGTTATCAACAAAAGCTCATTCCTTGTGTTAATAGTTGTTGCAAATGCAGAAAAAAAAGTTATATTTATTTTCAAGAATAGCTAAAGCAGTGTAGACTAGGCTATACTGTGAGCTTTACACCAGACCTAAGAAATACATGGTTTTGGTTAAAATAACCTCAGGTGAACATGTGACAGTACTGCTCAAATGTCCTCAGTCATCCCTCATTTTCTATAGATCTTGCATCCAAGCTAATTTAATGTTTATTGTCCATCCATCCATCCATCCATCCATCCATTTACCCGCTTCTTGCTTTTTGGGTCACATGGGTCACCGGTGCCCATGTCCAGCAATCACTGTGCGAGATGTGGGGGACACCGAGGACAGCCCATCACAGTTTAAATACATCACAGGGACACATGGAGAAAAAACAAACATTCACTCTCTCACTCACACCTAGGGACAATTTAGAGTTACCAATCAGTCTAACATCCATTCATTCAACCTGTATTTATACAGGTTAATCCCAGTGAGCCTCGGGGACTCACGCATGTTTTTGGTAGGAAACCGGAATACCCGGAGAAAAATCACACATGCATGGAGAGAACATGACAACTCCACCCAGAAAGGTCCCAGAACTGGATTTGAACCGTCAACCTTCTCGCTGCAACAGCTATACCAACTGAGCCACTAACTTTTATTGTTTTTTTGATCAAAAGTTTGTCAAGCTTTCTGAAAGCCTTTTTTTGTATTTACACAAACTAAGAATAGTAGTTATACCACTTATCTAATGTTTTTTTGTTTTTTTGCTTAAAAAATAAACAAAAAATAAAAAAATAAAAATAAATTTACCTCCAAAATTGAACACAACCAACAGTTTCTTTGTGGCTTGAGGACGTTTACAGAAAAATGATCCTAATGTTGCTGGATCTGTACATTTGCAGGAGTCTTTTTGCCATTTGGTGGATTTTAAACTCTGTTTGAAACAACACTTGTGACTTTAGCTTGATTATGCTTTGAAAAAGGTGAAGTTTTTGGGTGTGGTAATCGATGACAAACTGTCGTGGAAACAGCACATCAATTCTGTAAAAAATAAGTTAGCCAGATCTACGGCGGTAATGTATAAACTTAAAGATTTTTTGAATGAGACAGCTCTGTATTTGTTATATAATACAATTTTTGTTCCACATTTAATTTACTGTGTTGAAGTTTGGGGTAAGGCATGTAAAACTATTACAAAGCCTGTTTTTATTTTGCAGAAGAGAGCTGTGAGAATTATTTTAGGAAAACCTTATCGTCATCCATCAAATATATTGTTTAATCAGCTTAAGTTATTGAAGTTTTATGATTTGGTGGATTATAATATCTCATTAGTCATGTATAAAGCTCAAAACCACGTACTGCCACCTAACGTTCAAATGTTTTTTGATAAGAGAAGGTCTTGTTATACTCTTAGGGGTACTGAGGTTTTTGTAAAACCTCAGTATCCACCTTATTCCTGAAGGTGTCACTGTAGAAGCGATAATGTGCCGTACTTCCGTTTGACCCCGGAAGTAGAATTTTTGCATTGGCTCCTCGTTGTTTGCTTGCTAATCTGCGCGCATCGTAGAAGTTCTGTTAAAGTTCTGTTTTCTGTTATTTCGAGCTAATATTGTCACGAAGATGTCTTGAGGAGCTCGGGTACCTGTTGCGCTGTTCATGGCTGTATGCATCGTAGAAGTTCTGTTAAAGTTCTGTTTTCTGTTATTTCGAGCTAATATTGTCACGAAGATGTCTTGAGGAGCTCGGGTACCTGTTGCGCTGTTCATGGCTGTATGAATAATCACACGAAGCTGAATTTGTGGCTGCAACTAGTGTGTGTTGAACATGCTCCGAAAACAAAAACCTGCATCCTTCTTTGTGGCTGGGCTACGAGAAACCACCTGAAAAAAGACTCTGTATCCTCCAGATGATCGAGAACACCAGGTATGATTTAAGAGACAGCTTTTAGTGTTATGATTTTATGTAGTCAGTGATTAAATGATACTAATATTTTCGTTCATAACTGGCAAATAAACACACGCACCTATATGTATGCTGTGTGTGCGTTTATTTATACATATCTATCTATATATCTATATATATATATAATATAGGTGTGTGTTTATATATATATATATATATATATATTATATATATATATATAACACCTATATGTATGCTGTGTGTGCGTTTATTTATACATATCTATCTATATATCTATATATATATATAATATAGGTGTGTGTTTATATATATATATATATATAATATAGGTGTGTGTGTGTGTGTGTGTGTTCATAAATGAACCCTAAAGTTTGTATACTGTACTTTTACTTTCAGATGGGCTTGATGAGAGTGTGGAGCTGCTCAACACCACCAGTCACATGCAGCATGACTGTTGGAATGTGGATTGACATAATGTCAGAACAAACCAACAACCTTATTCTATGGTTGCCCCGTGAAACAATTAAAGCAACATGTTTTGCAGAAAGCTAAAAACTTGGACTCCAGAAGTGAATCATACATGCAAATAACACTGTGAAATATTTATTGGCTGTTTCTCCCTCTGGAATAATCATGTTTATTTCGATGCTTATGGTGGTAAATGCAGTGACAGGTATATAACACAGAACTCTGGGTTTCTGGACTATCTGCGTGCTGGAGATCAGGTGATGGGTGATCGTGGTTTCACAGTGAGGGACCTGCTGCAAGAGCTATGGTGTCAATGTAATCGTTCCAGCATTCACACGCAAAGGATGCCAGCTTATTTCAAGTGAGAAGTGAGAAGACATTAAATGTAAACATTTTTCTCAAACATGTACAGTACTGGTGTACTTGCTGTAAACGTAACACAACTCAACATGTTTTTTAAAGGATGCAATGTTAACTATATTACATTAGAAAAGTATTTGCTAAAATGATTCATTTGTTATGTACAATAGTTGACTGTTAACCTTCTTACAAGGTTAGGTTTTTGTGTGCACTATATCAGTTAATTTTGGATTAAACTACTGTTTCTATCTAAATGTCACTTTTGTCATTATCAAGTTTTTAAAGATCGTTTCCTGTCTATTTCATTATTTGTTTTCATTTACTGTATTTTATTAAAAGTTCTCAAGGTGCTTCATTTGTGAATCAGTAAAGTATTTGTCAAAAGAAATGTCAAGCTCCAGGAGCTCAGTTGGTGTCCAGATAAACATCTTGCAGCTCAAAAGTCCAAAGCAACATCATTGTTAGCTGGACCTGGAGATGTGGAGTTTTAATGCTTAGACTGGGCTTTATGTTTGTTTAAATAAAGTGTCCCACCTCTCTTAACATAACAGGACCAACCTTGTTAATGTGAAGATACTAATAAGCTTCAGAGCTTTTCAGATTGCTCATCGCTTCGCCATCTGAAGCAACTGTCAAAGTAGCTAAGTATGCTAGTAGCTAAACATGCTAGTCTACGTTATTTTCGGCCACTTCAAGTCGTCCTCCCACCCCTCAACAGCTGTAGGTAGCGGTAAAACAATATCTCCACATTTGAGTTGTGATAGTTTATGTTCCCACATATTTTATGACCTAAAACCTCTGACGAAAACCGGTTAGCGCGTTGCTAGCGTGTAACAAAAGTGCCGGTTCTGACTTTCAGCGGAAGTCGTTCACATAATTCGCGCAAGGCATCATGGGGCGTAGGAATAAGGTGGATAAAAATGAAATAATAACATAAAAATATTTCGAAATATATGCATATATGTTTTTAGTTGTGTAGGATAAATAGTTTATGAGCAATGATGAGTTAAATTGTTTGTTTCAAAAAATGTTTTCTGATTGGTGACGTATTTCTTGTTTTATGGGCGCTCTCATCTGATCCATTGACTCTAATTATAACTGGCGCATGCGTACGGATGCCACGACCTTACAATACAATGGGTCTGTTCAGGGCGCAGTTTTGTACGCCCTGGACACGTCAAACGTGAGCTGAACGTACAGAACAATGTACTTCCGGTCCAGTTTTTTTTGTCTGGGATTACAGAGCTGTGCAGTGACTCAAGCAGGCTTGATCAGGTATGTTTTAAATAATTGAAAGCCCTTTATCTAATATCTATTTGCATTTCTGACTGATATGCCTCTCAGATATTAGATGACTCTGTGAAAAAAGCCTTCAGCTGACTGCAAGTGGGAAGTGATGAGTTTTTTCTTTGTTTGTTAGCATGCTAGCGCTAGCTGCCTGGTTATTGTATTGGACTCTGATGGCTACATTTATTTAAATTTGTTTATAAAAAATAATCAAATATTAATAATTTTATATACTAAATAAATGGCACTGGTGGTGTTAGACTGTACTATTTCTTAACACTGTACTGTATTGATCTAGAGAATGAAAACAAAGCCCCTTGCAAGTAACTAGCTGGTTTTAGATGTTGTGGACCAGCTGGTTCTAGATGTTGTGGACCAGCTGGTTTTAGATGTTGTGGACCAGCTGGTTGTAGATGCTGTGGACCAGCTGGTTCTAGATGCTGTGGACCAGCTGGTTCTGGAAGTTGTGGACCAGCTGGTTCTGGAAGTTGTGGACCAGCTGGTTTTAGATGTTGTGGACCAGCTGGTTCTGGAAGTTGTGGACCAGCTGGTTGTAGATGCTGTGGACCAGCTGGTTGTAGATGCTGTGGACCAGCTGGTTGTAGATGCTGTGGACCAGCTGGTTGTAGATGCTGTGGACCAGCTGGTTGTAGATGCTGTGGACCAGCTGGTTGTAGATGCTGTGGACCAGCTGGTTGTAGATGCTGTGGACCAGCTGGTTGTAGATGCTGTGGACCAGCTGGTTGTAGATGCTGTGGACCAGCTGGTTGTAGATGCTGTGGACCAGCTGGTTGTAGATGCTGTGGACCAGCTGGTTGTAGATGCTGTGGACCAGCTGGTTGTAGATGCTGTGGACCAGCTGGTTGTAGATGCTGTGGACCAGCTGGTTGTAGATGCTGTGGACCAGCTGGTTGTAGATGCTGTGGACCAGCTGGTTGTAGATGCTGTGGACCAGCTGGTTGTAGATGCTGTGGACCAGCTGGTTGTAGATGCTGTGGACCAGCTGGTTGTAGATGCTGTGGACCAGCTGGTTGTAGATGCTGTGGACCAGCTGGTTGTAGATGCTGTGGACCAGCTGGTTGTAGATGCTGTGGACCAGCTGGTTGTAGATGCTGTGGACCAGCTGGTTGTAGATGCTGTGGACCAGCTGGTTCTAGATGTTGTGGACCAGCTGGTTCTGGAAGTTGTGGACCAGCTGGTTCTGGATGTTGTGGACCAGCTGGTTCTAGATGTTGTGGACCAGCTGGTTCTGGATGTTGTGGACCAGCTGGTTCTAGATGTTGTGGACCAGCTGGTTCTAGATGTTGTGGACCAGCTGGTTCTGGAAGTTGTGGACCAGCTGGTTCTAGATGTTGTGGACCAGCTGGTTCTGGAAGTTGTGGACCAGCTGGTTCTAGATGTTGTGGACCAGCTGGTTCTGGAAGTTGTGGACCAGCTGGTTCTGGATGCTGTGGACCAGCTGGTTTAGATGTTGTGGACCAGCTGGTTCTGGATGTTGTGGACCAGCTGGTTCTGGATGCTGTGGACCAGCTGGTTCTGGATGCTGTGGACCAGCATCTATAGAAGTTGTGGACCAGCTGGTTCTGGATTTTTGGGGTTCTCCTCTATGGTTTCTGGTCTTAGAACTTTTGAAGTTCTTTAGATTTCTCAGGGTTGTGCAGGTGGTAAGAGGAGAGACAGACAGGTAAGGAGAGACAAGACTCCTCCTCCTCACCTGTCTCTCCTCTTACCACCTGCACAATCTCCAACGACCGCCACCGGTGCTGTTGACAAACTGTGTCAGCAGAAATTGTGCTAAATTGTGCTAGAAATTGTGCTACAAAGGAGATTGTTGTGGACTTCAGGAAGAAGGATGCCCAACATGCCCCTCTGACCATCAACAGCACCGCAGTGGAGAGAGTAGACAGCACCAAGTTCCTGGGAGTGCACGTCTCAAAGGACCTGTCCTGGAGCAGGAACACTGCAGCACTGGCAAAGAAGGCTCACCAGCGTCTCTACTTTCTCCGCAAGCTGAAAAGGGCTGGAGCTTCAACCCCCATCATGAGCACCTTCTACAGAGGTGCCATAGAAAGTGTCCTGACCAGCTGCATCACTGTGTGGTTTGGTGCATGTACTGCATCCTGCCGCAAGAGCCTCCAGCGCATTGTGAGAGCAGCTGAGAAGATCGTGGGCACCTCCTTGCCCTCACTGCAGGACTTACACAGCAAACGCCTCACTCGGAAAGCCCACCGCATGGCAGGTGATCCCACACACCCACTACACAGCCGCTTTAGACTGCTGCCATCAGGGAGGAGACTGAGGAGTCTCCAGGCTCGAACCAGCAGACTGAGAGACAGCTCTGTTCATCAGGCAGTCAGGATGCTAAACACTCTGCCTGCTCTGCCCCCCCTCCCATTTGAACTGCCTTAACACTAAAACTTTCTCACACATTACCACACAACACAAAGATTTTAACACTGGACTCTGTGTCATCAAACGGGTTATTCACTAAACTCTCGGTCATGTGCTCATACAGTTTGCACTACTTCTCATACTTGCACTAATGTTTGTATTACATCACTGCCTATAATCATAATACTGTTTACATTCTCTGTTTACATTTATTAATACTGTTTACTTTTATTACTACTGCTTACATGTAATTACTACTGTTTACATTTACACTACTCTAATATCTACACCACTGCTGATACATATACAGTGTGCTCTGAACGGTCTTATTTAGGGATGCCCAATGTGCCTTACTGCATATGCCACTTTTTGCCTCTATAACAACATCAACTACTACCTCATACATATACTGTGTACATTAACTCATACGCTGCTTTGCCACTTTGCAAATGTCAATGCTAGAAACCTTTAGTTTATTTTAGTTATACTTTTTATACTCTTTTTTTATACTAGTATGCAAAAACTCAGGACAGTATTATGTTCATTAAATGTTTAATGTTTTAGTTTTAGAGTTGGTGTAAATTTTCATACTCTTATACCACTATGCAAAAAACTCAGGACAGTGTTAGTTTTACTATTTTATGCTTATGTCAATTATTATATGTTTCAGTGTTTCAATGTTTAGATGTTTACTGTTGCACCGAGGGACTGAGAGAAACGCAATTTCGGTCCTGTGTATGTCCTGTACAGTACATATTGCAGATCTGACAATAAAGTTGACTTTGACTTTTTTTTTGACTTAGACTACTGTTAGTAGAAGACCACGAGGAGGGAAACGTGTCAAGAGACAGAGGGATAAGAGGAAAGTGAAGAATGTAGGACTGAGGGTTGCAACTCTAAATGTGGGGACAATGACAGGCAAAGGTAGAGAGCTGGCTGACATGATGCAGAGAAGGAAGGTAGATGTTTTATGTGTCCAAGAGACCAAGTGGAAGGGCAGCAAGGCTCGCAGTATTGGAGCAGGGTTCAAACTTTTCTGGTTCCAGTTCTAATAGAAGAGTTCACAGTTTCTGGTTCCAGTTCTAATTGTATTACTAAAATAATGATAACAGAATATGATAGAAGTTGTCCAAAAATTGAAAAGTGGAAGCAGAACACTCCCATTCTCTTTTCACACTGATGCCTCAAACAAGGTGAAGATGAACCATGTTTTATTAATGATAGTTTTATACAAATGGATACACCTGATATATACAAATAAAAACATGATCAAACTTTTACTTTACTTTACTACAAACATAATTATGCATACTTCTACACATGTTTAAAAAAATTAAACAGTTTATGGCGCCCCCACATAAAATAAAATGACCAGCCGCCACCGATATATATATATATATATATATATACTGTATATGTATATTACATTGGGGATTATGTTTGATGAAAATCTAATGTTAACTGTACTATTATCACTTGCTTGTTCTGTAATACAAAAATTCAATAAAGATACAGGTATTGTTTTAAAAAGTATTAAAAGCAAAGGAAACCCTGGATGGATAGTCATTTAAAAGATGATTGCAAAACTTTTTTTTTTTAACACACAAATTTTTCACAGTTAAAGAAAGCCTGTTTGTTTCTATCATCATTTTTTAAGCATGTAAAAGTCAGATGTTTCACTGTGTTCCTGCTCTGTGAGAGGTGCTGCATCTTATCCTTATGTACGGTACTGTTGGCTGGTACAGAGTGGTACACCCCCCCCGCAAAACCGCTTGCAGATATGAAGTAAATACTCCCTTAAGCCACTTTTTCTCCCTCCACAAATGAGATTCATGAGCTCGCAGTCATTCTAATGCCACATAGGGGACTGTACACACACTGTATGTATGTTGATCCTGATTACAACAGAACCCTATTATCAGTGTGATGGTCGCTGAACAAGCAGGTTTTCATTGATCTCTTAACGCTCATAAAAAAGGCCGATTAATTTTGTGACTGTGCAAATATCAAAATCTAACTGAAAAATTGGTATTTATATTGGGATTTCTCAAGCAGGGTGTAGTGATCTTTCTTGAAACACAACAAAACCCCAGAAGTCATTCTAGTTTATCCCCTCCGTGTTGTGCACGTTTGACTTTTTAAAATGCAACATATTTTTGTTTTCAAAACACAAACATAAAATAATAATAATGTATGTGTTGTCATCATTGTACTGTATGTCCCATACAAAAATGAAATTGGCCCTCTGCATTTAACCCATTCACCACCAGGTGGTGCAGTGGGCAGCTTAAAACCGAGGGACGCGGTCGAATGCCTTCACCAAGTCCACAAAGCACATGTAAACTGGTTGGGCAAACTCCCACACACTCTCCAGGACACTGCTGAGGGTGTAGAGCTGGTCTTGTGTTCCACGACCAGGACAAAAAACACACTGCTCCTCCTGTATCCGAGGTTCGACTATCTGATGGACCCTCCTCTCCAGAACCCCTGAATAGACCTTACCAGGGAAGCTTAAGAGTGTGATTCCCCTATAGTTGGAACACACTCTATAGGGGAACCACCACCCCAGTCTGCCAATCCAGGGGAACTGCCCCCGATGTCCACGCAACATTGCAGAGTTAGCCAATGTAGAGATATAGGACCTTCATGTCCGTATTGGAGTTAAACCTCTCCACATCTCTCTGAAACTCTCAGTGTTACAATTATTTTGAATTAATGGACACCAATGAATCAGATTTAACTTTCTTTTTAATGTGTGTTAATTCAGAATTGATCAACAGTATATTTTTGTCATTTTAATGATGATCTGTTACTTTCATGAGTTTTGACCTTCTGCTGGTTTTATTTCTGCAGAACAAGCAGACTCTGATTCTAAGGCACGAGTCATGGTGAAAGCTGTTACTTCCTTCTCTGTTTTGTCTGGGAAAGTTAGCCACAATATTCTATGTGCTCACAAGCGGCCATCTGGCCGATTCTGTAAACAGTGTTCCTGTTGTCCGTCAAAGACACTTCTGCCTATGGGAATCAAAATTCCATCTCTTATTTTGTTAAACCAACCAATAAGCCATTCAGGAGGTGGCAAACTCCACCCTTCATATAAAGATCCACTTCCGTTTTAAACTTTAGTGTGTCGGAGGGAAGAACTTTCTAACAACTGGTTTTTCCTCTGGAAAAAGCTGGAAACGTTCTGGTCATTGTGTCAATTAGACCTACGTTCTCAGCCGGAGTTACAGTAAAGCTTATTTTAACTCATTTCACTCATTTTCTGAAAGAATTTGTTTTCTGGAAGTTTTAGTTTGAAGTTCAGCCAGGACGTTGACATTGTTTCCTGCCGAGAGGGCGAGTTTCCTCGTATCGTGGAATCAGCATCACACACGCTGAAGTGCCAACTGGACGGCTGTTGGACAAAACAATCTATTGTGTGTGTCCAGATACTCCTCAACTCTTATCTACAAAGACGAAGCGTCAACAGGTAACGAGTCGTGGATGTGGGCTGAAACGTGCGGGAGCCCAGCTTTAACTCGAGTGGGAAAAAGTGCCACCCTGTCTGCTCAAAATAATTAACTTCCTTTAAACTTATCTTTCACTCTAATCCTTAAACTCTATATTGTTCTTATTTCCTTAAGCCATTAATCTGTCAAGTAAATGTGCCAACAGAAAAGTTTTCTAACTGTCTGTTTGATTTTAATTTGAATTCTTGTCAACGTAGTTTAGTAGATCAGAGCTAATATCGATACAAATGTTTAATGTACTTTTATGATAACTTCAATAAAAGGTCTATTTTCTGGTGGACCAACATAAATTGAAGTCTCTCGTGAAATTACATTTTGTCTAGTCACTGAGCCACAGATTTATTGATTTAATCTGAAAAAGTTGAGAACCCGTAAAACTGATGGTAAATTTGTGTCAGTCTAAACTTGCTCAAATCTATCATCTAAATTATAGATAAGTCAGTAAAACTTGACGTATTTATCTATATTATTACAATTGGTGGCCGCATACAGGTCTTCTGAAAGATTAAATTGGTGTTTCTGTGCTCATAACATGTTGGCATATAGTTTTTATCCTGTGTTGGACTTATACTGTAGATGGTTCTGGCTGGTGTGGGAAAACAGAGATTGCTAATCGCTGCATTGTCTGGCTCATTTCACGTTAGAATAATCTTTCTTTCACTTTTGAACGTATGTTTTGAAGCTGCGGTGTTGTTTGTTTGTCTGTGTTTGTGAGACGTTTCAAACCGTGTCGCAAACTAGAGCGTGCATTTGTCATTTTGTGACCGCCGTGTCACGTCGTTGCTTCATTTTATTACATCTGCGGATTGCTGTTGAAGGTCTGTTTCACACATTTGCTACTCCTTTGTACCTATTATCTGTTACAACGTGTGTTGGCTGAGGTTCGGGTGAAACCCACTCAGCTTTGGACCGGACGGGTTCCGTCCTCCGGTTCCGAGTGACGTAAAGTCCGTTGTTGTCAACAGTTAGCGTGCTGCCTTCTCTGGAAGGCGTGGGGATAGCCTGAATGTGTTGGGCTCGTTAGCAGTATTTTCTGTGGTGTATTCTACGTTTATTTTGTGAAAGAGTGTCCAGAACTTTGGGTAGAGCTAACGTTAGCATTTCCGAAGCTGAAGCTGCAATAGCGCTGTGATTGGTCCATTGTGTGTCGTGTTCAAAAAAGTTGGTTCTGTAGACTGCTGGTTGTCAGATATTCATTTTTGCACACATTTCTGACAGTTTATCTGTGTTGTTCGTTTCTATGCACGTAATATCGTCGAAGACTGGCTTAACCGCGGTGTTTTGCCATATTTATGTGTTTTAGAACGTTGAAAAGTCCGTTCCACGCTAAAGTTCGACCGACCGCAGGTCCGTGAACGCACCGCTCGAACGGCACGTCCCACGTGAGTGACGTAAGGTTTAGAAGACTTTGTTACCCAGAAACCCTTGGGTTTGAACTACATGTTCTGTCTTCGCTGTGATTGGTCGGTTACGCTGTAAGTGTTGACGCTCGCGAGGTGGTGAAGACCCCTCTCCTCGTCTCCTTTCCTTCAGCTACTAGTCCCGTACAAGTTTCAGGCTTGTTGTCCGTTACTATCTTTTGAAAAGACTGCTTCATCGCGGCGTTTTTGAGATTTTAGTGGATGAAAGAGTCAGTTGTTCAGAGACTACCGATCGCCATGTGACCAGGTCACGTGACACCGGCAGTGACAACTGTTTTATGAGGACCGACCTTTTTTCTTTTAAACGCAGTTTAAAGTTTCACAGTCCAACCAATGTTTCTCACATCGTTTCGTCTTTTGTGAGACTGGGGTTCTAGAGTTTTGTCACGTAAAGGCTTTAGATCTGTCTGATTGATGCTTTATATCCGTTGTTAGATGTCTGTGAGCTATAAGCTGTGGCTCCGCTCACGGGCGACAACAGCGCCTCTATAGCGGTCGGAAAGAGAATTGCAGTCGCTGTGATAAACTTATCCAGCGCGGCACCCCCATCTGCTGGTTGCTGGTTGCATTAGACTACAGTTTGATGCAATATGGTCCACATGTCAGCTTTCCTGTTTTTTAAATAGAGTACAGTGGCATGTTGAGGACACAGCACCCTTTCATTTGATTTTCACATATAATCAAATGTTGATGGCAGAACAGTTACACAGATTTAATACAGACATGTCTGCTTTTTGATAAAACTTGACACTTTTATCATAAATTCTGTGCAAAACAAGCTGTCTGTCCCAGTTTATTTTAGACTGCAAGTTTAAAATAACACACATGAGGCATCTTTTGTCTTGATTTTCACAAAAATCACACAAAGATAGCCGACGTTGATCTTGTCACAGGTCGACAAATTAATAAAAATCACTGATTTTTATTTCATTTAACATCTTGGATGTTTTATGAGCAGCTCAGACACCTTACATCTGAATCTGATCACTTTTGTGTGCATTGGTGTGATTAAACAGCAATCAGATTGGGTTGGTTAGTAACTGTTGTTTCATTATAAGTTCTGGATAAGGTTAACACTGCCTAAAGGTATTTAACTTTACATTTCATTGGGGTAATTCCTGAGATAAGGTACCTGTGAATGATAGACTTATTGAACACAGTGAAGCACAAACCTGGAGGCTGGTTGGTTTTGATTTACTCCAGGCTACATAAATGGTGTTGGTTTATTTGCACGCTGCGAAATGAGACCCACTTTACTTGATTTTTCGCAGAAAATCAGTACAAAGATGGACGTTCAAACAGGTGCGTCACCTGATAGGGCCTCCTCTTTTATCGCACGTAGATGGACATCTGCTTCATCGTATGCTAATTACTTAGCTGCGGTGGACGTCCATCAGGATAAGTGGGAAAATCCCCTGTCGTTCTACGACAGGCTGATATCTGTCTACTCCGGTGGCAAAACTGTCCCTGGACTAGAGGAAGATGAGGAGTTTAAAAATCTTTTCGTTCTGAATCTCATGCCTTTTCAACGGAAATGTGTTCGTTTCAAGGTTGATTGCAAAAAAGATACCATGGAAATGATAAGACAATACGCTGCGACGGTTTTTGAGGAAGAGATACAACCTAGGATTCCATCAGAGGTTTGTCCAGGTCAAAAGGTCACATCCCACTCGCAGCTGATAGAAGAGGTTCCCTCTCCTTCAGAGTGCGAGAGTGAACAGGATTTTCATAATAACAACCTACAGTATGTTGACTCCGGCTGGAAAAGTGACTCATTTCGGTTCACAGGGAGTTCTGCTCCTCTTGCACCTCAGGTTGAAAACCCTGAGATGAGCAGGGAACCACACAAGGTAGGTATTCGCTCTCTAGGTGAACCAAGATGGTTCAGATCGAACCAAAAGAGTTCTCACCTAGGTCTCACAGTGGGTGAACTTTGAGAGAAGTTGAAGTCTGGGCGCCGTGACCCTTTGAAAAATGGTCGGTCCCAACATGTAACCACGAGAAGCGGCCCTCCTGCCCCTGCACCTCGAGCTGCACAGGTCGAGACGTGCAAAGAGTCACACAAGCTCCAGATTAAGGAAACGACGCCTCCGTGCTCGGAAGAGACCGAGGATGTAAGTTGTTTGTCAAATGAGTTGAATGTTACAGTGGTTGACCAAGCTGGTACAACGTGTGACGTTGTCCTTGATGATAACACAAACAACGTTGTTCAACCTGACGAGGCGACGCGTAATAATAATAATAATAAATTCAATTTATACCGCACTTTTCATTAATAAAAATCTCAAAGTGCTACAACAATAAAAACAAGTGATAAAATCAAATAAAATCAATAATGGTATTAACTAAGATTAAAAACAGAATCATGTGGAGGCAGAATAGGCCTGCTTAAAAAATAAATAAATAAATAAATAAAACAAGTGATAAAATCAAGTAAAATCAATAATACTATCAACCAAGATCAAAGATAAAATCATGCGGGGGCAGAATAGGCTTGTTTAAAAAGAAAAGTCTTTAAACCGCTTTTAAAGTCAACCAGTGACTGTGGAGCTCTCAGGCAGTCAAGGCATAGCACTGCCTTTTGCAACAACTCAGTGCACACAGTTGACGACAACAACGTCAACACTGACAAAGATGCTGACAGCAAACAAATTGCTGATGTTCAGCGTCCCGAAGGTCATGAGGCAGACAGCCATCATGATGCTGACAGCAACGGAGATTGCACAGACAGAGGTACACGTAAACAGAGGCGTGTGCTTAAACCTGAACGGTTTCTGTGTAACTTTATCAAAAGGGGGGTGGCTAAGAAAGCTTACCTGCCACTCACACTGGAGGGGGTCCTCGCACGAGAAGCACTCCTGGTTTGCAGTTCCGACGTGTCTATCATGTCAGCCGAACTGTTTGAGGAGCTAAGGACCGCCGCTAACGATGTTGACAGGCAAATACCCTTTGTGAAATACACTTATGGTGAGCAACAGGGCCTCGCAAAGACGAGAACAACCCTAATAGCCATGGTTCACATGCAGATTGGCAACATGTCACTATACCACCCGGTATATGTGTCTGAACTTGACTCACTCCGGACTCCGTTTTTGGTTGGCCAAGATTTTATAAATCGCTTTGAAGCGATTATAAATTATGGCAATCAGACAATGTGGGCCACAGTGAGCAGTCCACTGCCAATCGAGGTGCCTCCCCAAGGTCAGGACACTGACTGTCTAACAGCAGGTACCGCTGAGGTCACAAAGGAATCCCCAACCGAGACCACGAGCCCGGTGTGTGAACCCTCAAATACAGGTGAGACAGAGGAGACTCAACAATTGGACTGAACTCTGGCCCAACGCGAGAACCTCCTCTGCGAGCTGACACCTTCAGCACTCACTGAGCACTACCTATCATCCTATAAGAGAGTGTGGAGATCCAAGGGTCCCACACCGATGACGCTGTACTGTCCTGTGGGACAGGTAATTCGGCAAACAGCCAAGCTTTCAGTGAAGTCTTGGTTCAAGGACATCTGAGTCCAGAAAGTGACAGTCTACCCACGCTGACAGTCACTTGGACTTCATGGTTACAGATTTCGAGGACCCCTCCTCAAACAAAAGGGGGGCAGACTCACACTTCCTACCACAGGTAGAGGAAGGTGTGGAGATCCAAGGATCCTACACCGAGGACGCTGTACTGTCCTCTGGGATAGGTAATTCGGCTATCAGCCGAGCTTTCGATGAAACCTTGGTTCAAGAGCATTTGAATCTAGAACTACTCAGAAATGACATAGTTCTTACGGACTCAAAGAGCACCTCTTCAGTCATGAAGTGAGAAGACACACACCACAACGACAGTGACGCACCGCAGGCTGACCAGTCAGACACACCTGCGACTGCGCCGACAGTTGTGACTAGGGTTGGGCATCGTTTGAATTTGAGCGATTCCGGTTCCGATTCCGATTCTTCGTTTCGATTCCGATTCTTTTCGATTCTCGATTCTTTTTGTAGGCGGGGTTAAAAAAGACATGTCAATTCAGTTCAGTTTATTTATAATGTATAGCTCCAAGTCACAACAGAAGTTGTCTCAGGGCACTGAACAGAAACAATCAAATATAAAAATAATAAGTTAACAGAAACTTTAATATAAAAATAATGGTAACACAATTTATCTGAGGAGACTACTTTGAGTTTAACTCCCATGTTATAAAAAAGCTACAGTAGTTAGCCAGAGTTATTTCAGGATGAAATAATTTGAACTTCTGTTTGAATTTAATGCTATGAACTTTTTTCTTTTTGTTACATTTACTATGAATTTCTCACAGGGCAGATTAGAGCCAACATGGAGGACTCACCAACATATATTATTATTATTATTATACATATAATATTGTCCAGTGTCTGATGCTGCAGTCATGTTACTGAGCTCCCACTGATGGGCTAACCTGGTTCCACCACCAGCAGCAGGATCCTCAGACAGAACAGCTGGTGGGATGTCCTGGTATCTGCAGCCCTCTCATTTGTTTCTTCATGGACATGGAGCTGTGACATTATGTTGTGCCTCTTCCTCAGCAAAAAGCTCCTCCAGTGGAGACTTTCTGGACAGACTGCAGGAAGTTCCTAAACAAACAACAGGTTTATCAGTATTATCAGTAAAAAGAGATTATTAAATCATTTTTAAGACTGAGAATGTATACAATTATTAGCTCTGTTGTTATTGCCTAACTAACCTATTCAATAATTCTTCAAACTGTGACATTCACTCATAATGGAATGAAAGAGAACATAAACAGAAATTATAATACTGAAAACTAGAGACATTAAGACATTTTAAAAGACACAGAGAACTTTAAATGGATTAAGAATGTTAATAAGTGTTGGATTTGAGTGCAATGTAAGTGCAATCCATGGCAGGAGTTGAATCCACATCTGAAAAGGGATGCAAGCTTTTCACAACATATTCTGTAACTGTTTTGTGGCATTCTTCATTCAGTTACACTGACGTTTTTACCTTGGACAGTCACTGGTGAACACTGAAGCCATTTCAGGTCGTTTGTCTAAGAAAAAAAACGAGCTAACGTTAGCATCGTGTTTGTATTTGAGCTGACTTACCGCTTTAAGCGGAGTATAACTTGTTAGCTGCCTTAATGTTGGTATGAGACGTAGTTTATAGTTTATTTATTTACCTGATGGAGCCGAAGAGGTAGCGATTAGCGAAAAGTCCGGCGGAGCGTTTTGCAGACGGACCACTCTGCACTTCCGGTCGGATACGAAGCGAAAATAATCCGGTGGAGCGCGTCAAAGACGGGACACTATTTTACTTCTCCACCCTCCTTTGCATGATAGAAAATTATTGCAAGTGCTGCACTGACCTGACTGCTCATTTTTTATTAATTAGTACGCTTTCGATAACAGATGCACACTTCCGGTGGATTCTTCTTCGTTGGTTTTCGGCGGCGCTACTTCCGGTCGGCTAACTAGCATCGAAAATAGGAATCGCAAATTAATATTTTGAACGATTCCGGGAAAACCGGACAGTTAGTCCCGGTTCCGAACGATTCTCGATGCCCAACCCTAGTTGTGACACACCTGAATTACACAGAAAGAGGTAAACGTACAGAGATACGTTGGCCGAAACCTGTAAGGTTCCTGTACTGTACAAGGTTCCCAATAAACTGCGCAAACAGCTTAAACTAAACAAAGGCATCCTAACTCGTGCCCATGGACGGACGTCCACACCTGTGCGCGTGGTTCCCCCATGACCACAGGGGGGTGTTGTTAGGTCATGCCCATGTCAAGGACAAGGATTTCAATAACCCCACAAACGACAGAGATCTCGAAAACTCACAGACTTCATGGGAAAATAAGGTCGTCCAAGCACAGGATAGTAAATAAACTAAACAGTTTAAACTATACTAGTTGCGAAAAGAAACCGTTCCAACTAGAACTTAGAAACGCTAAGCATAAAACCCACAACAAAAAACTAACCTTAACAACCGTTTAAATCTGCAGGATTTAATTGACATCGGTTATAAAGCTAAGAACTGTTTTTCTTGTGTGTGACACGTTGGAATCTGACGACCAGAGTGAGTTTGACGTAGTGAAACGTTGTTTTTAGTTGCTTAATTGCTACTTTTGTTGTTATTGAAGTTGTTATTGTTTTCTGAACACTCCCAGCCAAAAGAGGTTTTGATTAATGTTAGTTGAAGACTTAAATGGATTTAACTATGCCAACATGCTGTTCATTTTGTTAAAGATCTCAATCTTTGAAGAGTCATTGTAGATTAATACTACTTAAGGTACTATAATCTACACTGATCTCCCAATCATTTAGGTAGGACCGATTCGATCGTTTCTATTCTAGATCTATTCATTTTGATGAGTCTCGCCATAGACTTCAAAATTTATAGGGAATACCAAATCTTGCGTCGTTCGTCTAAAAGACAACAGACATTTAGACCAAACTAGATTTCATTTTTATTTTAGTTTAACCTAAACTAAATAATGAATGGAGGAATAGTTTGAAAGAAGAGGCCTTCGTTACAGAAGCCCTCCACATTTCTATAGGTATAGATCCCTATATCTGATTTTTACAGCATTGATCCACCCCTTAATTGGTAATTGTAGCTGATCTAATCCATGATAGCTTACATACCAGGTGCATATAGGTAAGGCTTAATGTAGAATCCCAATCATAAGCCCACCTAAAACCACATAATTGCATGACACATTGAACCAGGGTGGCACCGACTGGAAGCCATCCAGCCTGCAACCTTCGATGTGGGGACCTGCTACTCCAACGTTGGTCTTCAACCTTCATCCAAGGGCCGCCTCCTCTGCTTCAATCGAGGGATCCCCTCTACATGCTGATTAAAATCCATTCTTGCTGATGAAATCAATAACCCCAATCGTTGTGGAATTACCGCTGTGGATTATAAGACTTTGTTTTCCAAGGGATCACAGACTCAGTTTCCATGGGTTAACAGACTATGTTTTCCAAAGGATTGAAAGCTTACCGCAATGGGATTACTTACGAACAGTATGGAATTTCCAAAAACATTATGGGAGTATAATTTTGAACTTTTTTTTTACTTTTTTTTTTCCACTTGCTGGATTACATAGAGGTCAGAGACATTCGGTGGTATCCTTTCGTGTTGGAACTCATCCCCAAGGACAGGCGATGATTTCCAAAAAGGGGGACTGTAGAGATATAGGACCCTCATGTCCGTATTGGAGTTAAACCTCTCCACATCTCTCTGAAACTCTCAGTGTTACAACTATTTTGAATTAATGGACACCAATTAATCAGATTGAACTTTCTTTTTAATGTGTGTTAATTCAGAATTGATCAACAGTATATTTTTGTCATTTTAATGATGATCTGTTACTTTCATGAGTTTTGACCTTCTGCTGGTTTTATTTCTGCAGAACAAGCAGACTCTGATTCTAAGGCACGAGTCATGGTGAAAGCTGTTACTTCCTTCTCTGTTTTGTCTGGGAAAGTTAGCCACAATATTCTATGTGCTCACAAGCGGCCATCTGGCCGATTCTGTAAACAGTTTTCCTGTTGTCCGTCAAAGACACTTCTGCCTATGGGAATCAAAATTCCATCTCTTATTTTGTTAAACCAACCAATAAGCCATTCAGGAGGTGGCAAACTCCACCCTTCATATAAAGATCCACTTCCGTTTTAAACTTTAGTGTGTCGGAGGGAAGAACTTTCTAACAACTGGTTTTTCCTCTGGAAAAAGCTGGAAACGTTCTGGTCATTGTGTCAATTAGACCTACGTTCTCAGCCGGAGTTACAGTAAAGCTTATTGTAACTCATTTCACTCATTTTCTGAAAGAATTTGTTTTCTGGAAGTTTTAGTTTGAAGTTCAGCCAGGACGTTGACATTGTTTCCTGCCGAGAGGGCGAGTTTCCTCGTATCGTGGAATCAGCATCACACACGCTGAAGTGCCAACTGGACGGCTGTTGGACAAAACAATCCATTGTGTGTGTCCAGATACTCCTCAACTCTTATCTACAAAGACGAAGCGTCAACAGGTAACGAGTCGTGGATGTGGGCTGAAACGTGCGGGAGCCCAGCTTAACTCGAGTGGGAAAAAGTGCCACCCTGTCTGCTCAAAATAATTAACTTCCTTTAAACTTATCTTTCACTCTAATCCTTAAACTCTATATTGTTCTTATTTCCTTAAGCCATTAATCTGTCAAGTAAATGTGCCAACAGAAAAGTTTTCTAACTGTCTGTTTGATTTTAATTTGAATTCTTGTCAACGTAGTTTAGTAGATCAGAGCTAATATCGATACAAATGTTTAATGTACTTTTATGATAACTTCAATAAAAGGTCTATTTTCTGGTGTAGTAATATAGGATGAGGTCAGTTTAATGAACAGGGATGGATGTTAACATATTTAGTCTGTGGGCTCTTCAGCTTAATTATAGTTTCCAGCTTAGATAGAGAGGGGAAAGAGTAGGAGGAAAGATTTAAGAAGAATTGGGAGGTTAAGAGAGGAAGTTTATCTTGCATTTATGAAACCAGATGACACTCTTCCGTACGCGTCCAGCTAAGATATCATCACACCTCCAGCAAGCAAACAGCTGCTCCTTTACCTTAAGACGTCCGCCTTGGTTCTGGCAAAGAGCTGTGGTCAGCCTTGGACTGACGAGTCGTCGGTCCCGCAAGTCCAAGCTGGACTCCAGACGTGTTTACCTTGTCGGTGTCGGTGATACTCGCTTTCGTCGGCAGAAGCCGTGACAGTCGTGGTTTCTTGGCTCAAGATAATTTATTCCAGGAAGGAATAACAAAGTTTGAGCTTACGCTTATTCGAAGTGGACTCATAACAGCCTGTTATCAGTCCTTAGCTGAAGACGCAGGTCGTTAGCTCTTGACCAAACGTACCCAGCTCTTTGGGAAAGGTTCACATCTCTTTGAAATTCCCAGCAAACTCTGAAGCGTTCTCGCACAGTTAGAACTTAAAAAAGCAGGATCTCAGATCAGTGACTTGTTGTTCTTCTCTGATTGGTCCAAACAAACCAGTGGATGAAGGTCACTCGGATAGGAGAAGATCAGTTTTTAGAACAGAGAAGAAGTTGTTTAGAATGAAGACAGAGAAACAGATTAGACTGGAGCCAGCTTCATAAAACAACTGATTAAAACTGTGTTCTAACTTCTAACAAAACTGATCGAGTTCAGTCTGACATATTAATTCACTTTCACCGTTTGATTCATCATATGAAGAAGTGATCATTATTTTGAAATAACATTGGATTTCCAACTTGAATTAAACAGTTTGAATTAAACAGTCTTTGACTTAACAAACATTGAATTCAATAATGCTTATACAAGTAACACAAGGTTATTCATTAACACAAAAATAGAGGAATAAGAGAGTCTCTTATGACTTATTGTGTTTTGATTCAAAATAATGTACTAAAATAGTGTTAATGTCCTTTTTCTGAGAGTATCAGTGAAAAGGTGTCACTGGGACAGTTCAAGTATCAGAACGGGCATGGTCATGCCCACTACACTGGTGGACCAACAAGATTTGTGTCTTCTAACAGAGACCTCAAGGGAACCTCCTACTGTTTAAGGTGTGATCTTTCAATTTACATGTATGTGTTACAAACCCCCCTTTGTTAAGCTGGGATGTGTCGTTTTGTCAATTTAAATAGAATGGGCATGTTAGTTAATTTGTGGTGTTATTTCAGTTTCCAATTTCATATGTTGGTGCGTGACTTGTAAGCCTGTATAAAACTTCTCGTTCTCACAGCTTCCATTCAGAATTGAAAAAGACTTCTGGACAGAAGTCGAAACGTTTTCTGCAACAAATAAAGTCCAGTTGATCCTGTATTGAACGCCTTTTTTGATAAATTGAAGTCTCTCGTGAAATTACATTTTGTCTAGTCACTGAGCCACAGATTTATTGATTTAATCTGAAAAAGTTGAGAACCCGTAAAACTGATGGTAAATTTGTGTCAGTCTAAACTTGCTCAAATCTATCATCTAAATTATAGATAAGTCAGTAAAACTTGACATATTTATCTATATTACAATATTACACCAACACAACCTCACAACATCCAGAGCCTTAAGGAACTCCGGGCGAATCTCATCCACCCCTGGGGCCTTGCCACCGAGGAGCTTTTAAACCACCTCGATGACCTCAGCACCAGAGATTGGAGAGCCCGACCCAAAGTCCCCAGGCTCCACTTCCTCAGTGGAAGACGTGCCAGTGGGATTGAGGTCTTCGAAGTATTCTGCCCACCGACTCACAACATCCCGAATTGTGGTCAGCAGCACACCACCCCCACTATAAATAGTGTTGGTGGCATACCGCTTCCCCCCCTGAGACACCAGATGGTGGACCAGAATCGCCTCGAAGCTGTACGGAAGTCTTTCTCCATGACCTCTCCAAACTCCTCCCACGCCTGAGTTTTTGCTTCAGCAACCATCCGAGTTGCATGCCGTTTGGACTGCCGGTACCCATCAGCTGCTTCCGGGGTCCCACAGACCAAAAAGGCCCAATAGGACTCCTCCTTCAGCCTGACAGCATCCCTCACCGTCGATGTCCACCACCGGGTTTGAGGGTTTCCGCCACGACAGGCACTAACAACATTGCAGCCACAGCTCCGATAAGCCGCCTCAACAATAGAAGCAAGGAACATGGCCCACTCTGACTCAATGTCCCCCACCTCCCTCGGAAAGTGTTCAAAGCTCTCCCGGAGGTGGGAGTTAAAGCTCCGTCTTACGGGAGACTCTGCCAGGCATTGCCAGCAGACCCTCACAATACGTTTGGGTCTGCCAGGTCTGACCGGCATCCTCCCCCACCATCGGAGCCAACTCATCACCAGGTAGTGGTCAGTGGACAGCTCCGCCCCTCTCTTCACATGAGTGTTCAAGACATGTGGCCGTAGATCAGATGAGACAACAACAAAGTTGATCATCGAACTGCGACCTAGAGTGTCCTGGTGCCAAGAGCACATATGGACACCCTTATGCTTGAACGTGGTGTTCGTTATGGGCAATCCATGACGAGCACAGAAGTCCAATAACAGAACACCACTCGGGTTCAGATCAGGGGGGCTGTTCCTCCCAACCACACCCCTCCAGGTCTCATTGTCATTGCCTACGTGAGCGTTGAAGTCCCCCTGTAAAACAAGGGAGTCCCTATGAGGTGCACTTTCCAATACCTCCTCCAAGGACTCCAAAAAGGGTGGGTAATCTGAGCTGCCGTTTGGCGCATAGGTACAAACAACAGTCAGGATACGTCCTCCCACACGTAGGCGGAGGGAGGCTACCCTCTCGTTCACCGGGGTGAACCCCAACGTACAGGCACCAAAATGGGAGGCAACAAGTATGCCCACTCCTGCTCGGCGCCTCTCACCAGGGGCAACTTCAGAGTGGAAGAATGTCCAACTCCTCTCAAGGAAACTGGTTCCAAAGCAAGAGCCATGTGTTGAGGTGAGTCCGACTATTTCTAGTCAGAACGTCTCAACCTCACACACTAGCTCAGGCTCCTTCCCCACCAGAGAGGTGAAATTCCACGTCCCAATAGCCAGCTTCTGTAGCCGAGGATCAGACCGCTAGGGTCCCCAACCTCGGCCACCACCCATCCCACATTGCACCCGACCCATTTGGCCCCTCCCACAGGTGGTGAGCCCATGGGAAGGGGGACCCATGTCTCCTCTTAGGGCTATGCCCGGCCGGGCTCCATGGGTAAAAGCCCAGCCACCAGGCGCTCGCCAGTGTGCCCCACCTCCGGGCCGTCTCCAGAGTTGGGCCCCGGTGACCCGCGTCCGAGCGAGGGAACATTTAGTCCATTTATTTAATTCACCATAAAGGGTCTTTGGGCTGCACTTTGTCTGGTCTCTCACCTAGGACCTGTTTGCCTTGGGTGACCCTACTAAGGGCATGAAGCCCCTGACAGCATAGCTCCTAGGATCATTGGGACACTCAAACCCCTCCACCACGGTAAGGTGGCAGCCCATGGAGGAGTACTACTACTAATGACAATAATAATAATAACAACAACAGTAATAATAATAGTAATAGTAGTAATAGTAATAATAACAAGAAGGATAATAACAATAATAATAATAATAATAGTAATAATAATAGTAATAGTAATAATAGTAAGAATATGCTGGTGAAGATTCTCAGTCGTCCAGGACATGATAAATCAAAAATGTATGAGGTGTGATTTGTCAATTTACATACAGTAGGATGTGTGTGTGTTTTCCTGTAAGGTCTGCTTTCACACCCTGAACTTTGAATGGGTCACAGGCACGTGTTATCCAAAGTATGTGTGTGTAGCCGTGTTTCCATCAAGGTTTCTAGCTGCGCATTTTGAAGTATCGCAGCAGAAAAGCTTAATGGAAACAGCAAAATCCGAATTTACTTCCTCAACTTCGCCAAAAAGTTTATACGCTCGCTTGAGGTGGTTTTTGGGATCTTCGAAAATGAGCAGATGCGCAAAACGACAGATGGAAACAGATTTTCCGACTCAGTTCTGCCGTAGCGAACATTCACGTCACGTGACTGATCAGCTGTTTCCGCTCCGGACAACATGTAACATCGCTAAAACTAGTTGGCATGACAGAATAAATACAACTTGCCCGATAGCAACACGTACCTGAAATATTCTCTCCATTTTGACGAGATGTGTGGCCGGGTTCTGTTTTCAACCGCTACTTCCTGTTTACTGTAGACATGCGCAGTGCTGACGTCTGACGTAATGACGCTGTGCGTGGCCCGGTAGATGCGCTACAAGTCAGTAGATGGAAACACTTCTGCTTCGCATTAATTTGTATTTACATATTTGCGAGATTTCAAAAATTAGCTCAAAATTCGAAATGAAAATGGATGGAAACACGGTTACTGTTAGCTTCCAATTTACATATGTTGGTGCGTGCCAGTGGATCAATGTCAATGTCAATTTTATTTATATAGCACATAAAAACAACCGAAGTCGACCAAAGTGCTTTACAGTTAAAAAAATAAAAACAGAGTAAAATGCATCTAGTGCCACTAAACATAATAAAGCTATCAGTAAATGCAACAACAATAAAATCTGCTCAAAATTTGATCTCACATTCTGCAAGGATCAAATGCCAAGTAAAAGAGATGAGTCTTAAGTGAAGATTTAAAAGTGTCAACAGTCTGAGCGCTCTTTACTTTCTCAGGTAAACTGTTCCACAGTTTTGGAGCAGCAACCGCAAAAGCCCGATCACCTCTGGATTTCATTTTGGATCTGGGGACATCTAAGAGAAACTGGTTGGTAGACCGGAGTGCCCTTACAGGAGTGTAGATATTAATAAGATCACATAAATATGATGGGGCCAGACCTTTTAAGATTTTAAAAACAAGCAATAAAATCTTAAAATCAATTTGATAGCATATAATTTCTCTCGCTCTCACATTTTCCTCATTGAATTGATAAAGCTCCCCGGATGGGAAGCGAAACGTCTTCTGTTACAAATAAAGTCCAGTTGTTCTGTATTGAATGCCTTTTTTAATAGTAAGAATAGTAATAATAGTAATAGTAATAATAACAATCTTCTTCTTTTGGCTTTTCCCTCTTCAGGGGTCGCCACAGTGAGTCATCCTCCTCCACCTCACTCTGTCCTCTGCATCCTCTGTCCTCACTCCAACTACCTTCATGTCCTTTCTAAAGGCTTGGTTATAGTTGCGCTTTGGTCCGCAGGCTGGAGCGCGCAGGCTGGAGCGCGCAGGCTGGAGCGCGCACGCTGCGCGCACACTGAGCCGTGCGGCTTTGTGCGTATAGTGTCGCCGGCGGCGCATGGCAAAGTGCTGTTCTTTTACGGACCAGCAGTTGGCAGTACCCTCTAAAACCTGTGCATATGTTGCAAGAAAGGTGTAGAAGAAGAAATCTACCATAGAAGAAGAACTGTTTGAAATCACACAACAAAAACAAATGGCTTTCTGTTCGCTCGGGGAATTTAATACATTTGTATCACATAAAAAACATTCCTTCATGCGTCGCGACACCGTTTCCACGACCACAGCGGCGCAGACAGCTGCAGGCTCTGGCGTGAAGGCTGTCGGTGAGGTCCACACCCGACCTGTCAATCAATTTGGCGCGCGCGCTAGGCTTGCAGTGTTTCAAAAATTCGGAGGTGCACGACACGCGCCAAGCCGACGCGCGGGGGCGGGGACTATACGATTGCGTCACTTTGGCCGCGCGCTCTCTCGCGCCCTATGCAACGCGTCAACCATAAACCAGGCTTAAC
>JBBPBX010025774.1:0-13211 GCA_038048925.1 Garcialebias charrua
TTTTGTGCAGATTTTTTCAATCTAAATAACAGAAGGATCTTTTTTTATATATATACTGTACATATACAGTTCTTGGAGACTGAATACTTTAATAAAGTAATTTAAATAAAAATTACCCCTTGTTGTTTTTTTATTTATTTATATAATACTGTAAAGCAACATGTTAAGTTAATTTTGTCAAATAAATAAATTTGATTTCTGTTTATTTGGTTTTATCACGAAATGTATCGTTATCGTGATAATGCTCTGAAACATCACAATATAATTTTTAGCCATATCGCCCACCCCTAATTCATAATTGCAGTAGTTTTTTATTTATTTTATTTTATTATTTATTTTTGCAGTCCTGCCCCTACAAATGGTTCAAATGGCCTACTTTAAGCCAACTTTGTTTTAAAAGCTTTTCCACTAAAAAGTTTCTGGCACTGATTAGCAGCTTTACTATTGTGGATTGTTTAAAAAATTTAAAATTAGATTTTTGAGTGGGTGGTGAGTCTGTCCGTCACCCGCCAAGCAATTTGTACTTCTCTAGAATCAGAATATCCTAATTAATTTAGTTGTTTATTTTCCCCTCCAGCTTCTCATTTTAAAATAAGTGTTAGCCCTTCTGCTGAAGCTTCTTCTCTCTTGGCTCTTAATGAATGTTGAATTGCCAACACATACACAAAGCAGCATGTTTGTCAACTTAAAACTTTATTTAATAGCACACCTACTCACTGGTATTAGAAAATGTAGCTCTAGAATGTTTTCTAAAGTAAGCAAAGGGTACCATCTTTAAAATTATGAACAATTAACCTTTACAGTGTGTTTCTTCTCAAAGTATTATGCCTACCGGTATAGTTATTTTAAGCTCTAATATTAACTGCATTCCTCAGACCATGCCATTTTAATAAATAGCTGTACAATTTTCATGCTACTAGTTTATTGTATCAGTGTTATGTTGCTATGATGCTTTTATTTAAAAAAAAAAAATGCAGCATAACTTTTTTGTGTTATATCTCAGCTTTTGTCCTCTTTTAAAAACCATGGCAGTCTGATAATGGCCAAAAACCATGGCTGCACCATAGATTTGACTCTTTCAAACACTTGAATAAAATAAACTACTGTACAAGGAACAGTGTTGTTAGTATGACTACATGGTTAATCTTTTTTTTATAATAAGCATCTTGGAGTCTTTGAAATGGTTTAGAGACGGGTATGTATAGGCCTGTTGCAATAAATAATAAATCAATTAATCGCATGATAAATTAAAAATATCAACCTCATTTTCATTTGTCTGCTTTATTGTTTCTTCACGTCTCTTTCTACTGAAGACGCTGGATGGTAAAAGGCTCAACTCCGGTGCGCTTTACTGACCACTCCCTTTCTCTTTTTTCTTTAAAATCTGTTTTAATCATCCAGAATCGCGATTTTGGCTCATTAAAAACAGCTTAGCTGAGAAGCTAAGCTACGAGCTAAGCTAACAGGCCGACCTCAGGGCGGGAAAAAAAAACTCCCATCTTTTCAAAGCTCCTCCCTTCCATTTTTCTTAAAGACACACTGCTCGCTTCCTTAGCATCCATCCTTCAGTTCAAACAGTCTTATGGTGCATTCAGACCTAACAGCGTTTCAACGGCAGGAGCGTCCAGCTTACATTCAAAGTCAATGGGGGACGCGCTTCCAGCCGCGTCTTGGCGTCACGTCACGCGCGTGTTGAGCGTGCTGGAAAGCGTTTTTCTGTGCACGTGAACCCGCGTCAGCCTCCAAACCACGCATTCACCATGCTGAAGATTTCGCCGTTCAAACTTTCAAACGCCGTTCAACTCTCCCTGATTGGTTGATCAGGGAGAGTCGGGGGGAGAAGAGAGGGGGAGAGTCCCTATGTGACGCGGAAACGAGGGGGCGGGGGTATTGCGCAACTATGTGACGTATTGTTTGTGGGACACAGAAAAGACCCGCGAGGTCGTGTACTATGGAAGAGAAACTCATTGTAGCTGTGTGTTCGCGACAAGTCCTTCACGACCAGTCAAGTCTGCTCCACAGAGACAGAAATAAAAAGCTCCTCGCCTGGCGGAGTGCAGTGAGGACTCGGTATACCGGTAAGCTCCTCCCACACACCCCGCAGCAGTTTCGCGTTCAGGTCTGGACACCAAGTGCGTCCACTGTTTGTGGGACACAGAAAAGACCCGCGAGGTCGTGTACTATGGAAGAGAAACTCATTGTAGCTGTGTGTTCGCGACAAGTCCTTCACGACCAGTCAAGTCTGCTCCACAGAGACAGAAATAAAAAGCTCCTCGCTTGGCGGAGTGCAGTGAGGACTCGGTATACCGGTAAGCTCCTCCCACACACCCCGCAGCAGTTTCGCGTTCAGGTCTGGACACCAAGTGCGTCCACTTGCGTGCGTGACGAGCTTTTTGGAAGTTGAAACGCTGTTCGTTCTGGATGCACCATTATATTACCATCCGGTGGTGGTAAAAACGTACTACACGTAAAACTAATTTAACATTTTTTCTTAAATTTGACAATAAGTTCTAATTATTTTCAAACTTCAAATAATCTCGTTTATCGCAAAAAATGTTGAGACAATTAATCCCCTAGCAAAATTTATCATGACAGGGCTAGGTAGATATTTATATTACCATAACAGCTAATGTACATATACTTGGATGAAAGGCCAAACCGCATGATATATAAACTATTCGGTTTTACTGATATCCGGCTACATGTGTGCAGGGCCCCAGAGTGTGATTGGCAGCACGGTGGCACAACTGGTAGAGCTGCTGCCTCTCAGCGAGCAGGTCCCCGGTTCAAATCCCGGTCCAGGGGCCTTTCTGGGTGGAGTTTGCATGTTCTCTCTGTGCATGCGTGGGTTTTCTCCGGGTGCTCTGGTTTCCTCCCACAGTCCAAAAACATGCATGTTAGGCTGATTGGTAACTCTAAAAATTGACCCTGGGTGTGAGTGATGCCGGGTACCCACCTAAATTGTCAGAACGCTCCTGCCGCCCCCTTTTGGCCGCTTGTCACTGATGCCGGGTATCCACTGGGACGTGTCTGATGACGCGCACTAGGGGGAGGCAGAGGGTCATCAGTTGTTGTGTTTCCATGCTGCTGGCAGATAAAATCAGCAGCACGTGACCCCCGTTTGTACTGTAGTGGGTTTTCTACGAGCCGAACTGCAGCTCTGAAAGTCTTTGTTGAGATTAAAACTTTTTTTATGTTTGGGGTGATCGTACGCTGAGCGGACAGCAGCAACTGTTTAAAATGCCAAGATTCTTACCGGAGTCTGGTTCCAATTCATGGAGGCTGATGAGGTAAGTTTAAAAAGTCCAAAAAAAGTCCCGTTGTCGTTGCGTCATCACATAGCAGAGGCTCTCCCGATTGGTTGCTGGACGCGTCGAGCAACGTCGAGCCGCAAAAACATCAACTTTTGAGACTTTGGCGGCTCGACGCTGCTCAACGCGTAGGTTGTTTCGGACACGCCCGTGCGTGGAAAGGAACTGCCGCGTGCCGGCGCGCCGCTTCAAATACTCAAAATGCGCTGCTTCACAGTTCGCCGCGCTTCGCCGCGTCTCCACATAGACTTTTAATGTAAACCGGCCGCTTCGACCGCCCGACACGGGTCCGGTGGGTAGGGCTGGGCCATATCATATCGTTACCGGTAATACCGGTATAAAAAGCTTGCCCGGACAAAAATCTTATATCATGATATGCTAATTTCATGACGTAATACGTCAAGGCGCCCCGCCCCTTAACACCCGAGCGCTTTAAACAACTGCGCACATCCCCTCACAGTCTGTACTGGTGTAAAACGCTAATTAGTTACTGCTAAAATGTTAAAAACAACGCGCGCACGTCTCAGCTTCTCTCCCCCCCTGCTCTGCAGGACAGCTGTCCCCCCGCCCCGCTCCGCTCTGAGCAGCCGTGTCCTCGCTGTAAACTGTGTAAAACACGCGCGGCTCCACAGTCACTCCTGTGATGTTTCTCTGCACGCTCAATAACCTTGCTGGTTTGTAGCAGACGTTGCTTTATTGTTTAAGCTGCACAAATACACTTAACAGACTGCATGATCCTCCACCGCTCCGTTCTCTGACTTTCTTTCACACCCGAACCTGCGCGCCTACGTCACGCTCTATCGCGGTGCGTTCACTGGCACTCTGTAATATACATGCACAACACTGCTGTATACATTACAACTCCATCAGAGACAGATCAGTTTAAAAAATGAATCGGAGGAATGACACAAACTTCATTTTATTTAGGCTAGTTGTTTTAGGAAACTACACCTGCACTTTAAAAATAAATGTTATTTAGATTGGAAAAAGTCTGCACAAAATATAGATAAAAAAACACCACAAAAACTAAAGTTCATTCAACCTTTATTTAGTCAGGTAAATCTTTTGAACCTCATGGGCTCATTTACGAAAGCGACCTGCTAAAACTAAAGAACAATGAACAGTAATGGTAGAATTTCCTTAAACAATAAACAATCAAACAATAAACAATAGAAAACAAAAGAGAGAGAAAAAAAAAATATATATATATATATATATATATATATATATATATATATATATATATATATATAATACATATATATATATATATATACATATATATATATACATATATATATATATACATATATATATATATATATATATATATATACATATATACATACACATTCCTCCTTTTAACAAAGTATCAAAAAACTAGCAAAACATTATAAGGTAGACGTATAAAATCAAAGACAGGAACAAATCTGCATTGGTTTTTGCCAGGATTCCAACAGATTCTGAAAAAAGTGCAGGTGTAGTTTTACTTGGAGACTAAATACTTTACTAAATAAAGTAATTTCAGTAAAATTACCCCTTGTTGTTTTTAAAAATTTTATATAATACTGCAAAGCAACATGTTAAGTTAATTTTGTCAAAAAAATACATTTGATTTTTTTTTTTTAGGTTATATCACGAAATTTATCGTTATCGTGATAATACTCTGAAATATCACGATATAATTTTTGAGCCATATCGCCCACCCCTACCGGTGGGTAACCGGCATGAGACAGGTCCCTCTTGTAAATGAGTCCCCGTGGCTCAACGAGGCTAGCCTGTATAAATAAAGGTTGAATGAATGAATGAAAAATCGGATTAAATTTTTTTATCGATTGACAGCATTACCAGTAGTTTAAACATTTTTATTAGTTTGTTCTATGTTTTCTTGTCTTGTCTGGAACCTTGCTGTGGCTGGTGTTAAAAGGGGAAAAACAAAAGAAAATAAGGCTTTACACACGCCAAACTCCTGCACAGACTTATTTTAGAGATGTCACACAGCTTTCTAGCAAGGTTTTGGTGCTGGACAAGTAATGTATTTTGCTTCATCAGAGTAGAAAGGCCTTATCTTTGCATATAGATAGGTCTGCCTGTCGATGGTCAGTCCAGGTGCGGGCAGAACAGGAATCTTCTTCAGATGGGGTAAAACTTCTGGGTTGCGCAGTAGCTGAAAGCTGACAGGCTCTGCATCAGTAACAGTGTTTCCATCTACAGTATTTTCAATACGAATTTTGAGTGAATTTTTGAAAATTCGCAAAAATGTAAATAAAAATTAATGCGAAGCAGAAGTGTTTCCATCAACTGGCTTGAAGCGCATCTACCAGGCCACGCAAAGCAGCATTACGTCAGCTTCATTACGTCAGACGTCAGCGTTACGCATGTCTACAGTAAACAGGAAGTAGCGGTTGAAAACAGAACCCGACCACACATCTCGGCAAAATGGAGAGAATATTTCAGGTATGTGTTGCTATCGGGCAAGTTGTATTTATTCTGTCATGCCAACTAGTTTTAGCGATGTTACATGTTGTCCGGAGACGAAGTCACGTGACGTGAATGTTCGCTACATCAGAACTGAGTCAGCAAATCTGTTTCCATCTGTCGTTTTGCGCATCAGCTCTGTTTCGAAGAACCCAAAAACCACCTCAAGCGAGCGTATCAACTTTTTGGCGAATACATAGTTCCCAGACACGCCCCCAGTATTGCGCAAACCGGTTTTCGCACCACATCTGAAGGCAGAGAAGGCAAAGATGGCGAACGAGCAGAGCAAATTATACGGACAAAAACACGAGCTACCACAGCTTCACCAAGAAACAATAGCAAAATGGCAGTGGTCGGAGTTAAATGAGTTTGAGAAAGAAATCATGGCAGACGAATCAGACAACTTGTCACAAAGTAGTTACTCCGATATCATTAATTATTTAATTATTACAAGGAGCGAGCGCACACCGGCTTCACAGCGCAGAACTTCACAGCTTTAAATCCAAAAAAGATGTGTAAACTGTCTCAATCAGATCTAACCAGCTAAAAAAAGGTTGAACTAAAATAACACACAGCCAGCACAAACAGTCCAGGCTGAGCACTGACCAGAACCAGCACTTTTGAGTCTTACCGTGTTGGAAGTTAGCATGTTGCTAAGCATCTGGAGCGAGGCTCGCAGGAGCTCAGGTCAGACGGCGTGGATCCGTCGCCGCGGGGTCCCGTCCCATGGGACTGACGCGTCGCCCGCACGACTTGGCTACCGTCCTCCTTCTCCAACTGGGACGGTTTCCCCCGCCGGTCCTGGTGGACCGAGGCCATTGTCGCGTTAGCGAGATGCTAAGCTAACAGCATGCAAGACGGTTTGCTAAATAATGAAGAAAAAAAAACCAGCTCTAACACACAGACAGTTGTACTCTAACATTGTTCTGACATAGTTTCACAAAATGATTTATGTAGAATATTTTGTTTACCGGCCAAAAGGACGACGTCTTCCAGAGCAGATCCAAGCCAGACTCAGAGAGAGGAGCTGCTGTCCAGTTTCTCCGATGAGATAAATCCTTCACGTTTACTTTTTTTTTGATTAACTGAAACCTGCGCGTTGCCCAAACGTCTACCCGACTGGAACACCCACTGACACAACACGTAGTAACCATTGCAATTAATTAGAAATTAACAAAAAAAACAACGTGAAAAATGGACATCTATCAGAACGCGCTCCAAGTTCTGCTTAGCCTACCTGTGGGAGGGTCAAAAAGGACAACCCACAGATGTGACGTCACATGGGAACTATGTATTAGAGGAAGTAAATTCACATCTTGCCGTTTCCATTCAGCTTTTCTGATGCGATACTTCAAAATGCGCATCTAGAAACCTTGATGGATACACGGCTACTGTGAGCTCTAGCAAGAACCACATCTGGTCTGTTGGTATCAAAGCTGTGAATGAAAGGACACAACTGGACATTAAAACCAGTGTATCAGATGTTCAGCACTTTGTTTCAGCTGTGGCTAGTGTTAAGGTGCTTTATAAATAAATTTGATGATGATGATGATGATGATGATGATGATGATGATGATGATGATGATGATGATGATGATGATGATGATGATGAATGATGATGATGATGATGATGATGATGACAGTGTGGAAGTTTGTATATAAATTAGGGGTGCAAATCTCTGTGTCTGAAGAATCTATTCCGATTTTTGGTGTCACGATTTGTTTTAAAATCGATTTTTTTGATTCAAACAATTTTCGATTCAGAAACTTTTTTTTTTATTGAAATTGTCATAAATTTAGCTTCAGTTATGTAACTGACAAGTTGAAAACAATAAACAACAATGTAAACAAACAGAACATTTATTTAAAACTATTTTAAGCTGAGAAGATTAAACAACAATGTAAACAAATGGAACTTTTATTTAAAACAATCATTTTAAGCTGAAAAGATTAAAGACAGTGGGAGTGGTGGCGCAGAGGTTACGAAGGTTCGCTTGTGATCGGAAGATCGCCGGTTCAAGCCCCGGTACCGACATAAAAAAAATGTGGGTGGGATAGGTGAAGCAGTCACACCTGTCTCAACCCTCATCTGCCCCATTCTGGGCCCTTGAGCAAGGCCCTTAACACACCATCTGCTCCCCCAGGCACCCTAGATATCAGCTCTCTGCTCCACACAGAGGGCTGTGGTAGCTCGGTGGTCTGTGGTTGTGTCGGGAAGGGAATCTGGCGTAAAAAACAATTGCCAAATCTTCATGCGACTAGCTCGCTGTGGCGACCCCTGACGAAGGGAGAAGCCGAAAGAAGAAAAGAAAAAAAATTAAGCTGAAAAGATTAAACTATGCAAACAAATAGAACATTTATTTAAAACTATTTTAAGCTGAGAAGATTAAACAACAATGTAAACAAATGGAACATTTATTTAAAACAATAATTTTAGGTTCCTTATTGTATCAAATTTTTTGCATCATTTGATATTTATACCAAAAATAGGAACAAATAATACAGGAGTGCATTAAATTCTGTAACTTAAATTACCAGTATTAGCTTAGTTGCCTGGATTTCTCAAACGATAAAATAAAAATCTAGGAGCAAATAATTCATTCATCCATCATCAAAAAAGGCGTTCAATACAGGATCAACTGGACAGGACCAAATAAAGTCCAGTTGATCCTGTATTGAACGCCTTTTTTGATTTTTATCATGTCCTGGACAACTGAGAATCTTCACCAGCATATTCATCCATCATCTTTACCCACTTCTTCCTTTTCGAGTCTCGGGGGTCACTGGTGTCCATGTCCAGTCATCACTGTGTGAGAGGCGGGGGACACCTGGACAGGTCTCCAGTCCATCACAGACAAATAAAATAATTCACAATATATAAATACAAAAGTAGCAGACTTCAGCCTACCATAGTGCATTAACTCAACATAAAATACAGACTTCACAGTTTTTTTTAACATATTGATTCATATATAGTAAATATTTAACAAAATTCCAAAACCTGTGCAAATTTACACAAAATCTCCTCTGAACTGTAATTTATGAACATAAATTGGGTCACCGGGATCTTTCTGGTGGATGTTGTCATCTCTGAAGTCAGAACTGTACGCTTGTTAGCTTCAAGATGTCCAATAATTCTCATGTCCTGCCACCCTCTTTCTGCTGCTAAATAATCCATCCGCACCTTGTACATGAACTCTACAGACAGTTTTCGGCTTCACGACTGTGTCCCATGTGGAGATTAACCTTTTCTTCTCCCGTAGCATTTGCAGTCAAAGTTACGAATTTTCTCCATTTCACAGTCTCTGTTTTCTTCAGTTGTTGTGGCGACGGCTTCTGATATGTTGCACTCCAGCTCCTCCGCCGCCAGTCCAAAACATTCTTCATCTTCCTCATCATCAGCCAGTTTCAACAGGAAACTCAGAATGTTTTCTAAAGTTATGTGGGTGCTTTCATCGTCTTCATCTTCTTCTGATTCAGAATCAGAAGTTAGACCGGCATCGTTCTTTGTCAAAAAGTACCGCCACAGCGATGCCCTGTAACAGCCTCGGTTCAGTTCTTCAGCAACGCGTTCAGCTCGTTCCATCTTCGTTCAAAAACAGAAATCCAACAGCACGAGAAGCCTACCTTTTTAAGTACCGTATTTTTCGGATTATAGGTCGCAACTTTTTATGGTTTTTTCAAGGCTTGCGACCTATAATCCGATGCGACCTATTTATGGATTTTTTTCCATATTTTTAGACCAATTTTTGACTCAGATATCAGCCTTTTTCACTTTGCCAGAAAAATTGTGCAGTACCACTTTTGGCCACTAGGGGCGCTGTGGCGCTGTGCATTACACTTCCAGAGGAGTACACCGACCCAAGAAGAAGAAGACCGTATGGTTTCCAGCTCATGTCTCCCAAAAACAGCTCCTGTGCTCGGACTGACTGTGTGCCTGCTGGCCTGGATGTAGCTGTTAGCTGTGTTTCTTAGCTGGTTTATTTTGCAAGATAAGTCAAGAACCACTCAGCGGATTTTTCTGAAACTTACAGAATGGAATCACAGTGTGGACGTTTACAAGTGAGTACCGGTAGCTTTATTAGATGTTTGAGAAAAAAAAAAACGATCTTTTAGCTTAGCTTTTTGTTAGCTCGTGGCTGTCGTTCTGTTTACCGGTATGTTAGAAATAGCTTCAAAACCACTCGGTGTATATTTTTTATGCTTACAGAGTTTAAATTATAAGACATGAATGTACGTAACGATGGTCTATAGCAAACATTTGACATAAAATTCGATTTTATATTAGTGTCAGAAGCGGACTGTTCTCGTGTTGGCTGATTAGTTTTTTATCGGTGTTACTTCTGTTAACGTCATAAATAGCTTCAAAACCACTCGGTGTATATTTTTTATGCTTACAGAATTTAAATTAGAAGACATGAATGTACGTAACGATGGTCTATAGCAAACATTTGACATAAAATTCGATTTTATATTAGTGTCAGAGGCGGACTGGTCTGGTGTTGGCTGATTAG
This sequence comes from Garcialebias charrua, assembly GCA_038048925.1. Classification (NCBI taxonomy): domain Eukaryota; kingdom Metazoa; phylum Chordata; class Actinopteri; order Cyprinodontiformes; family Rivulidae; genus Garcialebias; species Garcialebias charrua. Next base: position 10,304 of record JBBPBX010025774.1, read on the forward strand.
TTTTTTATCGGTGTTACTTCTGTTAACGTCATAAATAGCTTCAAAACCACTCGGTGTATATTTATTTCTGCTTACAGAGTAATTATAAGGCTCCAATGTACTTAACTATGTCCTGGAGAAAACATTTGAGATGAGATTCGATTTTTTATTTGTGTTTTCAGAGACGGACTCGTCTCGTGTTTAGCTTCTGGCAGACATTAGCAGCAGAGCTAAACACTCGTGTATATTTATTTATGCTTACAGAGTAATTATAAGGGTCCAATGTACTTAACTATGTCCTGGAGAAAACATTTGAGATGAGATTCGATTTTTTATTCGTGTTTTCAGAGACGGACTCGTCTCGTGTTTAGCTTCTGTTAGCTTCTGGCAGACATTAGCAGCATAGCTAAACACTCGGTCCATATTGTCGGGTTGTCTCAGCGGTCACGCGGCGCGTCAGCGGTGGATGACGCGTTACGTCGGCGGTGACGTAGGTGCGACCTATATTCCGGTGCGACCAATTTATGGATTTTTCCAATTTTTTGGCAATAATTGGACACTGCGACCTATATTCCGGTGCGACCAATAATCCGGAAAATACGGTAGCCATGTGTTTCTTTCAAATCTGCATATTATTGGCCGAAACCAATAACAAAAGCTCCGAAACCAGCCAAACAAAGTCTGCATGTTAATCAGCTGTGAGTTGCTCCACCCCAGATACGCAAATCTCGGCCGGCTCATTTTTAAACTGAAAACGAGCTGACTTCGAACACAAAGTTTACCACTTTAAAAACTTCAAAACCGTTTTTTACAGCATGGAGTGGTTACTTAATAACTTCAACTAGTATATTTTGCACTAGCCTGGTTAAAACCAGACCCTTGTCCTTCACTTCGCTTCGTACTAGGGTCTGGAGTTTCTCCTATAGAGAACCGATTCTTGCTGGAGGTGTGGCCTCTGCTGAGGTTACCCAATCGTTAACGTTTGGCCGTGACGTATGTTGCAGCTCCGTGCAACATACGTCACGTTAGCCTGTCTAGTCCAGTGGCTAACTGTTCAGATAAACAGCTCAGAAACCACTTGGTGGATATTTTTTCTGCTACCAGTGTGTAATTATATGGCTTTAATTTACTGACTGTTGGCCTGGATGAAACATATGAGATAAAATTCGATTTTTTTATCATTTATTTTCGTAGCGCCCCCGAGCCTGTTTGGAAAATGTCAAACTGAAACAATTTAAATCTAGCAGATTTGACCATTTCGTGAATTGATTTAGGAACTGTTAAGCTCAGGAACCCTTGTGCTATAACGTCAGCTAAGAAATATATTTTTTCTCAGCAAAGAAATAATAGTTTTTACCGTGTTTTCTTGTATTCCTTCGTGTAGGCAGCCATTTTGAGCAGGGCAAACTGACTACGTCAGTCGACGTCGTTCAAAACTCCGCCTTCTGTTCTCTGATTGGTCCGGAAACTCCGCTTTCTGTTCTCTGATTGGTCCGGTCAAAAATCTCCCGGCGAAATCCTTGTCTATGGGAGAAGTCCCAGATGGAGCAGTGAAGGGAAATGAGAATTGAGCGGAGCTGCGTAGGAAGGCGAGGGCCAGGCTAATTTTGCACACAAAAAAAACGACTTTCACAATTTTCTCAGAAATTGAAGGTTTTATTGCTTTTTTTTTTTTTCAGTTTGAGCGTGCGCGACTTGTTCCTGCTTTTCCCGTGGCGCGTCACATATTTGCCATAATGTCTTATTGCATCATGCAATGCACCATTGGAAAGCTCTTTTTATGTACTTTCAGATACATTAGGAATTTGTTTTGAATCTGATCAACCATTCAGGAGTTATGGCACAAAGCAGTGCGGGTGGTAAGACAAAACCGTGAAGCTTGTGCCTGGTCAAGCTCGTATCACAGAATTCCCGGGCAGCTACCGTAATCATATGTCTGTGTCTGTCTGTCTATATCTATCTACAGGTATCAATCTATATACAGTATACTGTATGTACACACACACAGAAAGTGTGATTTCTCATCTCTTCTGCAATTTGGGGATTTCTCTGATGTTACACCGTTCAGGAATTGCTGTAATGAGAAGTACACAAGCCAAATCCTGTCGGCGGCAACAGATTGGTCATAAGAGGGTTAATAGTTTTGGTCTTATTTTTGAATTTTAGAATTGATGCGGTTTATATTTATAGCATTTTCTTTACTCGTTCTTTTTAGTGCAAGTGGATTCTAGTCCATAAATGTAGCAATAACTTGCTGGGATTTGATTGATGGTGACTTGTTGGTGATTTGAGAAAATGTGTTGTCTTCTCACTAAATTCTAGGTGTTTCTAACCAAGCAACAAGCAAGCTGTGCACATGCATTTTGAGTGGCCAATAAAAATAAATAAATTGCTGCCTATTTTTGTGTGCACCACTTGCAAAACTGTATTTTGGTTCGTGCACATAAATGTTGCTCGCCTCCTTTATCAACACCTACCGTATTTTCTGGAATATAGGTCGCACCTGAATATAGGTCGCATTGTCCAATTATTGCCAAAGAATTGGAAAAAATCCATATATAGGTCGCACCTGAATATAGGTCGCACCTACGTCAAAATGTGGACCGTGTTTAGCTCTGCTGCAAATGTCTGCCACAGGAGCGCACAGCAAGGCTTTTAAGAAGATTAACACTTAAAAACAATTGTTTGTTTGATAAAAATTATAGCAAATATGTGTCTGAGCTGAACTTTTCTTTAATAAATGAATAATTTTAGCAGGATAAACACTTAAAAATATATATTTGTTAGCTGACATTATTGTAAGAATGTGTCTCAGTTTAATTTTTGTTAATAAATGATTACAAATCAGCTTATTTTATAAAAAGTCATAAATAGGTCATACCTGAATACAGTATAGGTCGCAGGGCATGCAAAAATGATAAAAAGCCGC
>JBBPBX010025774.1:14826-31737 GCA_038048925.1 Garcialebias charrua
TTAATAATGCTGCGCGTGCTGCGCGATAATGGCTCCGTGCTGAAACGCGCCCAGGAAATTGTTCCGTGGCGCATATATTAACGTTCAATGAGTGAAAAAATAACCGAAACGGTACGGAGGTGGACCGAACCGTGCTGTACCGAAGCGGTTCGGTACACCCACTACAACCGTTACATGCCTAGGCGATATGGACAAAAATTCATATCTCGATATTGTTGTGATATATCGTGATATACAATATATATCTCAATATAATTTTCTTTCCATAAAAGAATAACAAAAATATATTTCTGAGTCAAAGCTTTGTCCCAGTTGTCACACAGCAACATTTATTAACAAACAGCTGTAACTCTACAAAATAAATGTCTAAAAAATGAACTATTTACATACATTACTTTATGCTGGTGACGATTCTCAGTCGTCCAGGACATGATAAATCAAAAAAGGCGTTCAATACAGAACAACTGGACTTTATTTGTAACAGAAGACATTTCGCTCTTCATCCGAGGAGCTCCTCATTCTCCTCATTGAATTGAGAAAGCTCCTCGGATGAAGAGCGAAACGTCTTCTGTTACAAATAAAGTCCAGTTGTTCTGTATTGAACGCCTTTTTTGATACATTACTTTATTTTTTAGACATTTATTTACACCTATTAAATAATAATCCTCTTCAGCTGAGGGCAGCTGTGGCTGAGAGGCTAGAGCAGTCTCCTCCAATGGGAGAGCTGGGAGTTCAATTCCACCAGCAGTCACATGCTGAAGTGTTCCTGGGCAGTGGGCAACACTGAACCCCTCATTGCCTCTGATGTGTGTCCCATCAGTGTATGAATGTGATAAAGTACTGATTATTCTTTGTACAGATCTAGTAGAGTGCTGTATGAATGGGTAAATGAGGACACAGATTGTGTTTTAAAGAGCTTTGAGTGTCTTGATAAGATAGAAAGGTGCTTTCACTTTAGTCAGTGTGTTTGTGAACTGCAGTAAATGTGAGCCTCTGTGGTACAATATATTTGATATACTGCATCCGGTTTTATTGTGAAAGGGTCAGGGGGTTGTTTCCGGGTTCACGAAGAATAAAGACGTTCTCTAAGTTGCTCTACAAAGTGTCGCATTGAATCCTTGTGTAAAAACACGACAGCCTCCACTCAGAAACGTGAACAGAGAGGCGGAGACATTATTAAATCAGCAGTTTATCATATATCGCTAAAAGACACAGTCTCAGCTGTGGAAGAAGACGGCTAAAGCGTTAGCCATCTTGTTAGCCGCTAAGGACCGTTTCTTTAGCGATATGATAAACTGCTGATTTATTAATGTCTCCACCTCTCTCTGCGGTGCACGCACGGCTAAATGAGCTCAGACCCGTGGTTTGTTTTAAGGAAGCAACAGGCTGTAAAAACACTCGGTTCTGCCGTTTCACGGTTCATGCTCCACTCCGCTGTTTAAATGGTGAAAAAGATTCGTAGTTCCGACCTTTCGTCGGGATTATTTTCAGCATCGTCTACAAAAATATTTTTTCTGCCCTCATCTGACAATTTAAATCCAAACTAGCTCAGAAAGAACATTGTTTTTCCCCCTCAGCAGCTAGCGGCTCTCTTCATATCTGCCGTGTTTACTTGTGCTGAAAGTCTCCGCGGCTTCGCCCTCCTGCAGGCAGGAAGGAAGGGCTGGATCTGTGTTCAGTGAAGGAGAAGGAGGGGGGCGAGTGGGAGCCCGCGCGACAGCAGGAGGATTCTCGATATAGACGATATAGCCATTTTAACAATCGTACATTTAAAATATCGTGATACATCGAGTATATTTGATATATCGCCCACCCCTACACTACGGTACTCAAAATGGCCCATAAATCACAAGTGTTAATCTCCTGTTCAAAGGTGAGCTTTAAGACATGTATCAAGTCCATCAGAACCAAAGGGGTGAAGCAGAACTCTGCTGTGTTGAATCAGTTTGATACAATCTGTGTGGCAGACATCTCCCTCGTGTCATTTACCAAAATGAATAAACTCACTCTGGTGATCCTCTTTGTGGTTACCAGTAGGGCTGTGCGATATGACGATATATATCGTGGGGACGATAGAAACGTGTCTATTGTGCTACTTTCCTTCTATCGTCTCTATCGTGATAAATAAGAATAAAAAAATAACTGTCGCAAAGAAGCTTCATATGGGGTTTTGCGAGATGACGGCGCTGCTTTATGTTTGACGCACGCGCGGGTTTGCGACACATGCTTTACGTTGTTAAACTCGAGAGCAACAGAGCCGCAGGCGCATGAAGCCGGTGTCTCAACAAGGAGAAAACAGCTGCACAGGCAGCCCAAGAAGAATAACTTTTACCAAAAAGAGGGGGAAGCTCACCTTGTTAGCTTCCATTATTTCGCTCCGCTGAAACTCGGAGACAAAATGGGTCCAGAGGACACGAACCCAGAGTCCAACCGAGTCCGAACTCGGGTCCAGTTAACCAATACAAAACAGACCAGAGACACAACAGAACCGCAATCAAACGCAACGTTTTCTCTTTTCTGTTTCTTGCTTTGTTTACTCAAACTTCAGAGCGGATTTCTTCTTCGTGAGTTTCATTAGCAGCTGTTGTTTTACCGCCACCTGCAGGAAAAATTTGGACCAAAGTAGAAAAGGAGTTGTTTGTTTGTTTGTTTGTTAGTTTATTCATTTTATAAAATGAAATACAACAATTAACGTATTCATAATAGAAAAAAAATAAAATGAAAGGTAGCAGATGAAGAATAAATCTTATTAAATCTGCTCCTTATTCATCTAATAACAGTTCAAACAATATTTTCTATAATAACAAAATAAGTAAATAACTCAGTCAATTTTCAATTCACATATATCACACATTAAATTAGATTCATTTATATTTTTTTAGCAATTCATTTTTTACCAGTTTCTTAAATACAAGGAATGATTTGGCTTCCTTAACATTTGTCATTAAGTCATTCCATAATCGTACTCCTTGAATTAAGGTAGATCTTAGGTAGATCTAGTTTCTACTTTGGTCCAAATTTCCTTGTTCTTTTTGTTCACATTCTTATAATTGTAACTATCTGTAGTAAAATAATAAAATAAAAAAACTTTGGTCCAAATTTTTCCTGTACACACACACACACACACACATACACATCGTGTTGTATATATCGTGATATATAATAATAATAATAATAATGAATTCAATTTATAACGCACTTTTCATTAATGAAAATCTCAAAGTGCTATATATCGTTATCGTGATATAAAAAAGTCCATATCGTGATATATGATTTTTTTCCATATCGCCCAGCCCTAGTTACCAGTAACTACATCTAAAAACTACAAAGTTTTGCATCATTAATATTCTCTTGGTAAAAAAAAAAAACTGTATTAAAGTAAACGTGTGTGAAATGTGTGAGAGTCACATCCCAGAGATGGTCGTATTGCAAAACATGCCGAGTAGGAAATATGTGTGCAATGTTTCTGACTGATTACGATGTTTTCTGGTTTGGTTTGGCATTTATGTTATTTGCAGTAAACTGACACCATGAGTCAGAGACTGTTTGTGGTAGATATGAGGGGGAATCACAACGAGGGTGGTGACATCACTGGGCGGAGCTTAGCGTCGTTCTGCAAAACATAGCATAGCATTGTTCCGTGTAAATCATCTAAATTCTGTATGCTTTTAGTGTGGAGAACGGTCTTTAAAAAGATTAGCAAACTTGAATTAGCCAGATTTAAATTTATCAGAAGCTAATTCCGTTAAAGGTTTTCAAAGTTAGCAAAAACGCTAATCCGCTAAACAGAAAGTTAGTTCCGCTATTAGCAGATTAGCGGCACCGTGCCCACCACTGTGCGGAACAGAACAATTTTTTTATCCTGACGTTTATAGATACTTTATAGTCTCTTCTGAAGAATCCACATCCCATCTGTAAAGGTGTTTTGTAGACATGTGTTTTTCATTCTTCTACTGTATTTAGTTTTACTTTTTTGTTGTTGTTTTTTTTACATTTGCAAGTTTTGCATTTCTAATGCTTTTTAACTACCAACTTTAAAAAAAAAAAAAATCATATGTGAAGGTGTGTTTTAATAGTACCATTTGTGTGATTAACAGTTAACTTTAATACTGTTTCTGTATCCATCAATAAAGCATAAACTCAACAACTCAACTCTACGGGCCATCAACAATTCTAATCCAACATGTCAGATGTTGAAATCACACTTAGCAGACCCTCGTTTGCCACGACGCTGTGTTTGGGACTACAGTACTGTACTTTGTTTGTTGTTATTGTGTCCAATTTAGGGATGCACCGATCAACATTTTTCACTTCCGATCCGATACTTAAAAACTGGGTATCGGTCGATACCGATGCTTTTCCGATCCGATACCGTTCAAGTATATGATTGCGTATAATAAAGATTTTGAACTGAGAACATTTATTTCAACATGGTGTGAGAAATCCAATGAAGACTCTCTGAGCCTAACCACAGGAACCTCACAAATTTTAGCAGCTAACAGGAGGCATGTCTTCACCCCACACATCCTTCTTACTCATGGTTCAGTTGGAAAAACTAAAAAAACGCTAAGCATGATGGGAAAGACAACATAGCCACTCCCCTTAACCAGTAAGGCAGTGGATTTTGTTGTCTTTCCCATAATGCTTAGCAGTATTTTAGTTTTGAAAACTAAAATACTGCTAAGCATTATGGGAAAGACAACAAAATCCACTGCCTTACTGGTTAAGGGGAGTGGCTATGTTGTCTTTCCCATCATGCTTAGCATTTTTTTAGTTTTTCCAACTGAACCATGAGTAAGAAGGACGTGTGTGGTGAAGACCTGCCTCTTGTTCATTGTTAAAGTCTAGGTTCTTCCTGTGGTGAGGCCCAAAGTGTCGTCATTGGGTTTAACTCACACACTGTTAAAGCAGTCACAGAATGTGATTGAACACAAATACTCTTTGAAGCTGGATCGGAAAATATCGGCAGGTTGGATCCGATACTGAAACTATGCTGGTATCGGGGCCGATACCGATACTGGTATCGGATCGGTGCATCCCTAGTCCAAATTAAAATTGTTGGTATGCTAGAGCTTTATTTTTAAACTCATGTTGCATTCAAAGGGTTGAGCCATGGGTGACTTCAAGTGTCTTGATATTGGGCAGCTGTGGCTGGGTGGTTTGAGCAGTCGTCCTCCAATGCAAGAGTTGGGGGTTCGATTCCACCAGCAGTCACATGCCGAAGTGTCCCTGGGCAAGACACTGAAGCCCTCATTGCCTCAGATGTGTGTCACATGGGTGTATGAATCGGTCTCTTGTAAATGAGTCCCAAGGCTCAATGAGACTTATGCCCCTTTTCCACCGGTCGGCTCGGGTCGGATGTTACGTCATATGTGCGTCGCAGAGACCCCCTTTCATCCTTTTCCACCGGATATTCCGTGCTAAGCCGCGCGAGATTTCCTGAGATTTTCGGGCTGCTTTCAGAGGGGTACTGAAGCGAGCTCACCCGCTCCGGAAGTAGGAAGGAGGAGACTAGAGCTGTTTTTACGGAAGCGAGGGACGCGATCACTGCAGGACTTTTACATGATAAACACGGTAAAAACAATTATTATTTTTTAAATTTATAGCAAAGATGGGTCTTCAGCTGAACGTGTCCTTAATAAAATCACGTACTGCTCAAAACTGCAGGATTTTAAAAAAATAGGTTCGCCACGAGCAACACGCGGCGCGCGGGCGGCTTTATGTCTTTAAATGTAGCTCAATGAACAGATATAAAATATATTTCATAGCTGACTTTAATAGTACGAGGGCTCCTGAGCTTAACCACGCTTTAATATTGTCACGTATGGTCAAATGTGCTGCATTTAAAGTAGTTTCGCTTTGACTTTTTCCAAAACCTGTGTTTGCACAACGAAAATAAATTATAAAAATTCGAATTTTATTTCAAATAACTCCAACAGGATACATTTCGTATATGAACATGTTGTGATCACACTAGATTTTTTTGAAAAATATCAGCTTTGTGGTTTTTGATAGAATTGATAATATGTGAAACAAAGTAGAAAATAATGGACGTAGGTTGACACATTTATGTCTATAAAACATTGAATTTTATTTCAAATAACTCCAACAGGATACATTTCGTATATGAACATGTTGTGATCACACTAGATTTTTTTGAAAAATATCAGCTTTGTGGTTTTTGATAGAATTGATAATATGTGAAACAAAGTAGAAAATAATGGACGTAGGTTGACACATTTATGTCTATAAAACATTGAATTTTATTTCAAATAACTCCAACAGGATACATTTCGTATATGAACATGATGTGATCACACTAGATTTTTTTGAAAAATATCAGCTTTGTGGTTTTTGATAGAATTGATAATATGTGAAACAAAGTAGAAAATAATGGACGTAGGTTGACACATTTATGTCTATAAAACATTGAATTTTATTTCAAATAACTCCAACAGGATACATTTCGTATATGAACATGTTGTGATCACACTAGATTTTTTTGAAAAATATCAGCTTTGTGGTTTTTGATAGAATTGATAATATGTGAAACAAAGTCTTTATTGTGTTCTTCTTCTAGTGGTGGCTAGTACTGTAGTAAATAGCTTGAGGAACACTACTGCCACCATGTGGTAAGACGAGTAGGATTCTGGACCCCGCCCACAGAAGGGGTACAAAAAAGCTGTGGAAACAGAACATAGATGTGACCCGACCCGAACTGAGCCGACCTGAGCCGATCCAACCCGAGCCGAGCCGAGCGGTGGAAAAGAGGCATTAGCCTGTATAAATAAAAGTTGAATGAATGAATGTGATAAAGCACTGATTATTCTCTGTATGGATATAGTAGAGTGCTGTTATGAGGACACAGATTGTAGTGTAAAGAGCTTTGAGTGTCTTGATAAGATAGAAAAGTGCTATATAAGTACAGTCCATTTACCATTTAGTAGGGCTGGGCGATATGGACCAAAAGTCATATGTCAATATTTTTAAAACTATTGACATATCGCCCAGCCCTACCATTTACCGTAGTATCCCTAACAAATCCTAAAAGCCCACTGTAATCTGTTCTGGTAAGTTTGGGTTTTGACCAGTGTGTCCCGTCTCTTCCTCTGCAGTGTTTACGGCTGAGCAGTACCAGCAGCATCAGGAGCAGCTGGCTCTCATGAAGAAGCAACAGCTGGAGCAGAGTCAGCAGCAACAGATCAACAACAACGCAACAACACCAACAACAACTGCAAACACACAGGTTAGTCTGGACAACTTGAGCCCATCACTCCACCTGTAGCCAGAATCATCCGACTATAGAATGATTTTTATCTAAAGGTCAGCTCATGTATCCTTTGGAAACAGCACATCCTCATTCCCACATGCAGTATTGATGCATCTGGATCAGTTCCAGTTTGGCAGCAGATCCACTGAGCTCAAGTGTTTCCGTAGTTTTATGTATTCTCCCAATCTCCCCCCTCTGTGTGTCTCTGGTTCTCATTTAGATTCTTGTGCCCAAGACATTGGACCAGGCCAGCGCTCAGTTTGCTGCTTCAGCCCTCATCACAACAGATAAGCTGCTTGGTTTCAAATCCAAAGAGGAGCTGGTGCTGGCGAGTGGAGTCAACGGGGTGCTGACGAGTGCAGGTGAGTTTCCTGTTGCCCCCAGTACCAGGTAGTTTTTTGTTTGTTTGTTTATTTTCTAGATAGTTAAATGACTGGTAAACAACTCCTGTATCCTGGAAATCGTTGACTAGCAAGAGATTATGTAGGGGAATAAAAAAATCCCCTTAATTTCTGGATTACTTTTAATTTGACCTCATTCTTTTGACTGACTAAACACTGGGGCATGTAGAAGAGAGTTTAGGAATGATTTAAAATCGGTAGGAAAGGCATCTGTGTGGTTTTACGTTCCAGATATTTAATCTTTACATGTTTTTCTATGTGCTGTATGTCTTTGAACTCCCCCATGTGAACAGAATCTTAACTAAAGTCTGAAAGAGTTCTTAAACATCACTCCCTGCAGCTCTGCAATTACAGTGTGTTGCATCAACATTTACAGTGTCAAGATTGAAATCAGCCTCACAAAGTCAGGATGTGTTGCAGCGCAAGTCAATTGGATTGCATTAAATTGCGCAGGTGTGCCACTCAAACTTGAGCTACGAATTTGAATAATGAATAATGGCCATAAAAACCTCTTGTTGTGTGTTTTTCATTTGCATTCATGGGAGCTGTTTTGTTCACCAGGCGTTTTCAAAAACCTGCACCCCACCAGCGCCACAGCGACACTTCACCAGACCAGCCAGGCGACCCACACTACCACCGTCACGGCCCAGACTTTCCTCCAGCCCTCTTCCAACACGAGCATCTCGACGCCTGCCGCCGTCATCCCCGCCACTCCCGGCGCCCAAGCAGCAGCTGCTCTGGGGCTCCTGGGATGCAGCGCTGCAGGCGTCACTCCCACCACCACTCAGGTCCTCATTGGGAACAACATCTGTCTGAGCGTGCAGTCAGCTGCCAGTCTCGCTGGGCGCCACATCCCCCGGACCCTCGGCAACATGCCAGCCTCTGCCTTAAAGCTGTCCACCTCCAATCTGCAGATGGCCAAAGTCTCTGGAGCATCATCCATGGACATGGGCTCCAGGTGAGACTGCAGCCACACTCTGGTCTCTGTTAAGTTAATAACACTGACGAAGTGTCAAAATTCAAAAACACTTTTTTTGTAGGACACAATATTTACTTTATTTTAATCTGTCCATGTAAATTTTCCCAATAAGTCACTATAATATGTTTTTGTTTTATTCTACTAAATCAAAGCCTGTGAAGTAATTTGTCATTTTTGGTCCTTTATAGTAGACTACTGACACTTTTTTTTGCGAGTACAGGTAGTCCCCGATTTACGAGCGCTCTGATCTACGAGGTTCCAGACTTACGAGCTGGCGAATTTTTGGAAAAAACGCAAAAAATACTGAGTTTTCATGTGTTTTTTCACCACAGTTCGTTAGCTAAACATGTGGACACACGTTTCCGATCATTTTTATGCACTCATAAGCAGTTTTTTGATGAAAAACGAGTGTTTGTAGTCGCGCTAGCGAAACCGTTCCAATTTACGAGCGAAATTCCGGACTTACGAGAGACATGGCAACCGTTCCAATTTACGAGATTTCCGGTTTACGAGCGCCTCGTTGTAACGAATCTCGCTCGTAAATCGGGGACTACCTGTGACAGGCAATGAATTAGTGATGTATCTGTAAATTTTTCTCATTTTTTTCTAATTTCCTATAATCAGGTTTAGCGGTGGTTGATGTTTAAGAACACGTTCTTCTGGGTTCAATATATTCAATGCATTTCAAATATTGTGAAACATCTAAAGTGACCATCACAAAGAATACATTTTTATTTTATTGTATTAAATTTATTCATTTTACATAAAAAAATAAAATAAAAACATTTCACATATTACTGTATATGAAAGAAAACATAAAATGAAAGGTGGCAGAAAGAAGAAGAAATCTTATTTTATCTGCCCCTTTTTTCAAGAACAAAACAATTTGAACAATCGATTCAAACAATAATCTTCTGTGAGTAACAGAGCAAAAAGAGTAACTTTTCGCAATCTACAAATATCTAGAACATTTAAACACTTAACTGAAAGTTTTAGTATTTTAGTTTTGATCATTTTTTTAAACGTAAGCACTGAATTTACATTTTTAGCATCATTTCCCAAACCGTTCCACAATTCAACTCCCTGTATTGGGCAGCATGGTGGCACAACTGGTAGAGCTGCTGCCTCTCAGCGAGAAGGTTGCCGGTTCAAATCCCGGTCCGGGGCCTTTCTGGGTGGAGTTTGCATGTTCTCCCCGTGCATGCGTGGGTTTCCTCCGGGTACTCCGGTTTCCTCCCACAGACCAAAAAACATGCTTGTTAGGCTGATTGGTGACTCTAAATTGACCCTAGGTGTGAGTGTGAGAGTGGATGGTTGTTTGGTGTGAGTGAGACAGGTCCCTCTTGTAAATGAGTCCCCGTGACTCAACGAGGCTAGCCTGTATAAATAAAGGTTGAATGAATTGAAATAGACCGTCTGTTCAAACTAGTTCTATGCCGTGGTTTTGCAAAAATGTCAGTTCCCTTAAGACTGTTAACAGCTTTTTGTCTTAACAAAATGCATTTGAACATTAGAAGGTAGTGTATTATTATGAGCTCTATACAGGTAGTCCCCGACTTACGAGCGCTCTGACTTACGAGGTCCCGGACTTACGAGCATGCATCTCATTAAAAAAAATAAAAAAAAAAAAAAAATTTTTTTTTTTTTTTTTTACTTTTTTTTTTTTTTATAAATGAATACATGTACAGTACTGGACAGTCACCAAGCACTTAGCCTATCCTAACACAGTTTTTAAAGATGAAGGAATAAGTTGAATTGTCTCCCTTTCACATAAAGGGAGCAAGCTCCCTATGGAGCCTGCAGGGAGGAGGGAGACAATTCAACTGATTCCTTCATCTTTAAAAACTGTGTTAGGATAGGCTAAGTGCTTGGTGACTGTACAGTACTGTACATTTATCTATTTATAAATAAAAAACAATAAAAAATAAAAATACTGTATATACTGTATATTTTTAATAAATAGATAAATGTACAGTACTGTACAGTCACCAAGCACTTAGCCTATCCTAACACAGTTTTTAAAGATGAAGGAATCAGTTGAATTGTCTCCCTCCTCCCTGCAGGCTCCATAGGGAGCTTGCTCCCTTTATGTGAAAGGGAGACAATTCAACTTATTCCTTCATCTTTAAAAACTGTGTTAGGATAGGCTAAGTGCTTGGTGACTGTCCAGTACTGTACATGTATTCATTTATAAAAAAAAAAAAAATTACGAATTTTTGACATACGAGCGCCCCCTAGTGACGGAACTCGCTCGTAAGTCGGGGACTACCTGTACATTACTAACAAAATATTATAGTCCACCAAATCATAAAACTTCAGTACTTGGAGTTGTTTAAATAATATGATGGATGACGTAGGGCTTTCTTGTAATAATTCTCACAGCTCTTTTCTGTAAAAGAAAAATACCGTAGGCTTTATTATAGTTTTGCATGCTTTTCCCCAAACTTCAAGACAATAAATTAAATGTGGAACAAAGATTGTATTATACAGCAAATACTGTATAGAGCTTTATCATTCAACAAGTTCTTTATAGTTTGTACAGTACTGCAGTAGATCTAGATAACTTAATTTTAACAGAATTTATATGCTGTTTCCACAACAGTTTGTCATCAATAACCACACCCAAAAACTTCACCTCACTCACTCTGCTTAACATTTTAACAGCTAAGATTTGTGATCTGTGTCTTAATCACTGAGTTTAGCGTTTAGCTTTTCCCAGGAGCTTCTAGTGCGCCACAGCTCGCTCTCCTTCATCTTGAGAATACAGAACTGCAGTGAAAATTAAATTAATTTAGTGAATTTTTGTTCCCTTGGAAGAAAGTAGTACTACCGGTAGATATTTTTGGTTGCAAGTTGTCTACAGTACAGAAACTGGTGAACATGACCTTTTCTGGTAACTTCTCTATCCATCCATCCATCCATTTTCTTCCGCTTATCTGGGGTCGGGTCGCGGGGGTAGCAGCCTAAGTAGGGAGGCCCAGACTTCCCTCTCCCCAGCCACTTGGAGCAGCTCCTCTGGGGGAATCCCAAGGCGTTCCCAGGCCAGCCGAGAAACATAGTCCCTCCAGCGTATCCTGGGTCTTCCTCTGGGTCTCCTCCCGGTGGGACATGCCCGGAACACCTCACCAGGGAGGCGTCCAGGAGGCATCCTAACCAGATGCCCGAGCCACCTCAACTGGCTCCTCTCGATGTGGAGAAGCAGCGGCTCTACTCCGAGTCCCTCCCGGATGACTGAGCTTCTCACCCTATCTCTAAGGGAGAGTCCAGACCCTGCGGAGAAAACTCATTTCAGCCGCTTGTATCCGAGATCTCGTTCTTTCGGTCACAACCCAAAGCTCATGACCATAGATGAGGGTGGGAACGTAGATCGATCGGTAAATTGAGAGCTTTGCCTTTTGACTCAGCTCTCTCTTCACCACGACAGACCGGTACAGCGCCCGCTTCACTGCGGACGCTGCACCTATCCGCCTATCGATCTCACGCTCCAGTTTTCCCTCATTCGTGAACAAGACCCGAGATACTTAAACTCCTCCACTTGGGGCAGGACCTCCTCCCCGACCCGGAGAGGGCATGCTACCCTTTTCCGGCTCAAGACCATGGCCTCGGATTTGGAGGAACTGATCCTCATCCCGGCCGCATCACACTCGGCTGCAAACCGCTCCAGCGAAAGCTGTAGATCACGACCTGATGAAGCCAATAGGACCACATCATCTGCAAAAAACAGAGAAGCGATTCTAAGGCCACCAAAACGGATCCTCTCAACACCTTGGCTGCGCCTAGAAATTCTGTCCATAAAAGTTATGAACAGAATCGGTGACAAAGGGCAACCTTGGCGGAGTCCAACTCTCACTGGAAACGAGCCTGACTTACTGCCGGCAATGCGGACCAAGCTCTGACACCGGTCGTACAGGGACCTAACAGCCCATATCAATGGGCCTGGTACCCCATACTCCCGGAGTACCCCCCACAGAACCCCCCGAGGGACGCGGTCGAATGCCTTTTCCAAGTCCACAAAGCACATGTAAACTGGTTGGGCAAACTCCCACGCACCCTCCAGGACCTGCTGAGGGTGTAGAGCTGGTCCAGTGTTCCACGACCAGCACGAAAACCACACTGCTCCTCCTGAATCCGAGGTTCGACTATCCGACGGACCCTCCTCTCCAGAACCCCTGAATAGACCTTACCAGGGAGGCTTAAGAGTGTGATCCCCCTATAGTTGGAACACACCCTACGGTCCCCCTTTTTGAATAGGGGAACCACCACCCCAGTCTGCCAATCCAAGGGAACTGCCCCCGATGTCCACGCGATATTGCAGAGTCGCGTAAGCCAACACAACCCCACAACATCCAGAGCCCTAAGGAACTCAGGGCGAATCTCATCCACCCCCGGAGCCTGCCACCGCAGAGCTTTTTAACCACCTCGGTGACCTCAGCACCAGAGATCGGAGAACCCGACCCAAAGTCCCCAGGCTCCGCTTCCTCAGTGGAAGACGTGCCAGTAGGATTGAGGAGGTCTTCGAAGTATTCCGCCCACCGACTCACAACATCCCGAGTTGAGGTCAACAGCACGCCATCCCCACCATAAATGGTGTTGGTCTCGTACCTCTTTCCCCCCCTGAGACGCCGGATGGTGGACCAGAATCGCCTCGAAGCCGTACGGAAGTCATTCTCCATGGCCTCTCCGAACTCCTCCCACGCCCGAGTTTTTGCCTCAGCAACCACCCGAGCCGCATGCCGCTTGGACTGTCGGTACCTATCTGCTGCTTCCGGGGTCCCACAGGCCAAAAAGGCCCAATAGGACTCCTTCTTCAGCTTGACAGCATCCCTCACCCGGTGTCCACCACCGGGTTCGAGGGTTGCCACCACGACAGGCACCAACAACCTTGCGGCCACAACTCTGATAAGCTGCCTCGACAATAGAGGCGCGGAACATGGTCCACTCGGACTCAATGTCCCCCGCCTCCCTCGGAACGTGTTCAAAGCTCTCCCGGAGGTAACTTCTCATTCCAGTAAAATAGATTTGGACATGATGGATGTTTCTACAAAACAACGTTGACTAAACTGACCAAACTTTCTATTTTAAAACAAACTCGTCAAATACTGTTTAAAAAAAAGTTAGATCCTGGTTAATGAAGATGGGTTTTTTTTTTTTTTGGTGGTGAACTTCTTGTCTTGAACAAATTAAACTTTTAGAAAAGAATGCTGTGGAACAATCTTGCATTTTTCCTTTCTACAAACTAAGAATGAACTAAGAATTATTTGTTATTGTTTTATGAACATGTTTCATAGAGTTCTGAAAACTCTTTGTGTCAGTATCTTCAAATTACTCTGAAAGGACGAGCTACAAACAAAAAAAACGAATGAAATCGTCGTTAAATCGTGTTTTCTTTCTTTCCCTCGCAGAGATAATCACGATGAAGACAAGCCAGCACTGAACAGTTTAGCAGACAACACAGTGGCGATGGAGGTGACGTAGTGGCGGCGCGGCGGGTGCTGTGCATCGTAGCATCGGGAATGCAAAAAGGGACGGCAGGACGCAGACTGGCAGCCTCACTCGCGATTCTCATCTCTCATACTTTTTTACACCGTTTGCTTTTTGGTTTTGTTATTGTTCAAAGTAAAATATTGACTAATGTAAACTATAAATATTGCAAAAATACTATCTGTACAGTAACTACATATTTGTAATATCCCCCGTGTATATAGTACTTGAATACAGAACTTGTCCATTCGTGATATTTTGCACTTGGGAGTCAAACGTTAAAAAAAAAAATAATTCAAGAGTAAGCCAAGTTGACTTGTGGCGAGTGAGAGATGTGAGAGTTGTATAGAAAAGAGTTTTATCACACATGCATGGTGCAGAGCCTGCTGTTTTTATCTATTTATTGTGCTGTGTTTACATTTCTTCTTTTTTTTTTTTGTTCTTTTGTTTGATTTCATTTTAATTTGTACACTGTACCTTTGTTGGTTTCTGTGCTGGTAGTAAATGTTCGGTAGCTGCGGACTCCTAGGTATTTTTGTATTTCGTGAACACAAAGCAGGTCCCCTCCATCCCTGCACATGTTTATTTTTGGTCCCCTGTGATTTTCTCTCTGTGGATCATGTGAAAGTCTGTGACGATCAGGAGACCAGAGGAGGAAGAGGAGGGTGATGGTGGAGCCCTGGAGGAGAGAAACGCCTCTCCTCCAGCACTTTTCCACCAGCGTTGTCCCACAACAAAACAGGGATGATGTCTCTTCCCAGAAGCCTCTGCTGCTTCTGTTTTAAGCACTATTTTTCTTTCATATTGATAAATTTCAATGCTGCTTTTGTATTTTTTTTATTTTTGTTTCGTCCTTCATTTTCATGCAAGCAGTCTTGTTTTCTGACAGTTTTGTAAAACAAACAAAATATTTTTGTATTTTTCGTTCCTTGTGGTTAACTTGATTGTAAGCGTTTGATTATTGAAAGACTTTGTGCTTTTGTTCATGCAGAGGTGATCAGACGCTGAGCGGCAGTTATCGCATCATTCCAGGTTTTAAACAGAAGAGAGAAAAAGCTAATGAAGGGTTGTGAAAATGTTTTTATTCACTCCCTCATTTTATTTTTATTTTTTGGTCTTATGTTTGTTTTCTTTTGTTTTTATTTTTTTTGTAAAAAATAATCCAGATGGCTGCAAGGCCAAAACAAAAAAATAACCACAAGTATTGGGTGCCTTCCTTTGGGGAAATGTATGTACTCTCTTCTGTGAAGAGTTTGACACAAAGGCAGCATTACTTAGTAGTGCTTCTTGTCTTTGTCAGAGTGAATGCCCAGTCCAATGGCAGAATATATCCTTGAAGTTTACTTGTCCCACCTGGAGGCTGAAATAAATAAAAAAAAGATGTGGCAGAACTCTCACTAAAAATAAGACAATAAAGCCCAGGGCATTAAATGTGAACTCTTTGGACTCTGGCGTCTTTAATAAATGTGTCTGTGATGTGAATTAAGGAATGTTTGAGGTGAGCTTTAGATTGGTCTGTTTCATTGTATTTAATGTCAACAATTCAGTTCATTTAAAACGCTGTGACACGGTCAGGCCCATCATCCTGTAAATGTCATTTCAATTATAGTAACGGAACATGTTTACGCAAGTAAAATAATCCTGTTAGTGGTTTTATTAATCCAACTTCCTGACACCCAGTGTGGTTGTCTGAAATTCATTAGAAAATTTAAGCCGAGGGGGAAACCAGAAAGTGCAGTTTTCCAGAAACGTACTGAACAAAGACGAGTCCATTTAATATCAAATATTAGATGTACAAACCTAGTTTTGGTTTCCAAATATGATTTAATAAATAAAATATTTATTGCAAGAAAGAAATTAAGCAAGTCCCAAAAAGTATTCGCTCATGTTCACTAATTCGTTGAGATACAAGCAGATGCTTTATTTGTAAGTGGTAATTTGACAGAAGTATCACAGGCTCTCAGAGATTAAATGAGTTTATTACTGATGTTTATAATGTAAATAGATTTTATTATGCAGTTATTTTAAGCTTCAGACTGGTTTTGCAGCTCTGGACTCAAGAAGGAGCGGAAATGGCTCTTGACAGTGAATGTTGCAGATCTGTTGTTTAGAAATATAAAGCTGAATCAATATTTCACAAAGATCTATAGTTAAGGTGAGATTACTAAATAATAACTTTAAAAATGGGAATAAACAATGGCAACCTTGAATATCTAAATGCTAAAACCAATAAAATCAGTCAAATTACTGGTACTAGTAGATTTAAAATTAATAATATTGAAAATACTGATTCCAAGAAAGTTGGGACACTAAACAAATTGTGAATAAAAACTGAATGCAATGATGTGGAGATGGCAAATGTCAATATTTTATTCGTAATAGAACATAGATGACAGATCAAAAGTTTAATCTGAGTAAATGTAACATTTTAAAGGAAAAATATGTTGATTCAAAATTTCACAGTGTCAACAAATCCCAAAAAAGTTGGGACAAGTAGCAATAAGTGGCTGGAAAAAGGAAATTGAGCATATAACAAACAGCTGGAAGACCAATTAACACTAATTAGGTCAATTGACAACATGATTGGGTATAAAAGAGCTTCTCAGAGTGTCAGTGTCTCTCAGAAGCCAAGAGATATAGTGCAGCAATACCAGAATGGTGTTACTCAGCGTAAAATAGCAAAGACTTTTAAGTTATCATCATCAACCGTGCATAACATCATCAAAAGATTCAGAGAATCTGGAACAATCGCTGTGCGTAAGGGTCAAGGCCGTAAAACT
>JBBPBX010025775.1:0-18385 GCA_038048925.1 Garcialebias charrua
TAGGTTTGTGGTGGTCTGTTTTTGAACAGACATTGTTTGAGTTTTGTTGCTTAACACATTTATTGAGAGCTTGTCATATGATAGCTGAGATGAGCTAATTTGTCTTTAGTGTTTAGATACTGATTAGCTGCGCCTTTGCGCATTTGAGCACCTGTTATGCTCTGTGGTACTGTAGTACTGCTTAAAGTGGTTGGGTCTGTTTTTTGCATCTCTTGCTGAAAGCAACAACTGTTGTCCTAAATATTTTGGGCTATATTTTGGGATAGTCAAAATTCTAGTGGTTTATCCACTTATTTTTGGATCAACTGTGCTGATTGTGTTGAGCGCTCTCAGGTGCGCGCTCTGTGTGTGTGCTACATTCAGTGGTAGCTCAGATTCTTTAGTGATGTTTCAGACTGACTATTTTTGTGTCTAACTTAACATTATGGAGTTTGAGTTAGACAATTTTTTGGATGACCCGACAACAGATGTTTTAGCAACCTGTACAAAGGTACAGCTGCTGTCTGTAGCAGACCATTTTAAAATTGTTATTGAAAAGCGTACTAAATGTGACAAAGTTGAGAATGACCTGATTGTTGCTTTGGCTCAGCTTGGGATTTTGCCTGCTGCAATGATGCCCAAAAGTCCTGTCGGCTTAACTACCTCTTATGCTATGGATAAAGAGGTGTGTTTGAAGGAACTTGAAATAGAGTTGGAACTACGTCGGATGGAAGTCCAGATAAAGAAAGAAGAAGCTGAGCTGAGAAAAGCTGAACTTGCCGCTGAAGCTGACAGAAGGAAAAACGAAGCGGAGAATGAAACCCTTAGAAGAAGAAAAAAAACACTGTGGAAGCTGAAGCTACTGTGAGAGCCTCATGCCTCCTACCCACTGCCCCCTTTGTCGAGCGGCCGAAGCGGCCGGTTTACATTCAAAGTCTATGGAGGAGACGCGTGGAGTCACGGCGAACAAGGAAGCGGCGAGATTCGAGTGATCGAAGCGGCGCGACGGCAGCCTGCACACGCACGCGCGCGTCGCCGTCGAGCCGCAGACGTCCCAAATGTTGATCTCTGGCGGCTCGACGCATCCGGCAAACAGTCGGGAGAGCCTCGCTATCTGATTACACAACCACAACGGGACTTTTTTCGGACTTTTTAAACTCACCGGATCGAGCCTCCAGGAATTGGACCCAAACTCCGGTAAGAAACGTGGCATTTTTACAGTTGCTGCTGACAGGCTGCTGTCCTCTCCAGTGTAGATCACC
Organism: Garcialebias charrua; assembly: GCA_038048925.1. Taxonomy (NCBI): domain Eukaryota; kingdom Metazoa; phylum Chordata; class Actinopteri; order Cyprinodontiformes; family Rivulidae; genus Garcialebias; species Garcialebias charrua. The sequence goes on from JBBPBX010025775.1 coordinate 1,242, forward strand.
CCAAACATAAAAAAAAGTTTTAATCTCATCGAAGACCGTCGGAGGTGCAGTTAAAACAACAACTGAACCCGGAAAACAAGCCAGAGACCCCTCCCTCTGCTACCCCCTAGTGTACGTCATCAGACGGTGTTCAGTGGTTCAGTGGGACCGTGACCAGCGGCAAAAAGGGGACGGCAGGCGCGTTTCGAGTTGTGCAGTGGGTAGGAGGCATAAGAGCTCGCTCAACAGACATCTTTAAAGGACAACACCCACCGTGACAGTAACAATTCACCATATTGGAGAATTACTGTAGTATTTTATGAATTTTATTTTCATTTTTGCATTTGGGCCAGGCGAGGGTTAAAAAAAAAAAAAAAAAAAACCCACTCCCGAATGAATCCGGAAACCTGGCCGAAGAGTCCCGAAGGGTCATGCCTTTTGTTACATTGATCTCCACCCAGAAAGCAAGGCAGAAGGTAGGAGTGAGTTTCCATGGAGGTTTATGAGAGAGAGTAGGAGAAAACTGCATATTTCCTGCATATTTCCTGGTGCATTTGTGTGTATGGACCAGCGCTCTGATTTTATTTATTATTTATTTTATAACACCGCTGCGGACCTGTTGTTGCTCTCATCTGCCCAAAGGAGCGAGCTGCGAGCCGCGCGCGTCCCTGGCTCCTCGTTCCTCGTTCCTTTGAAGTTCCTCGTGCCGGTGTAATTTGCTCCCTCGAGTGTATGCATTTGCTCTCCTCAGCTGCAAGGAGCACGGGTCGGGAAGCACGCGGGGAGCTCGAACGCTCTGCGCGGCTGGCTCTGGATGCCTTTCACGGGGGGAGAATAAAAAGTCGATGCGGAAATGAATGAATTTGTCGCGATCAAACGAATTAAACTAGTATGTCTAAGTGGATGCTCGCTCAGAATATGAGTGAGCGACAGCAGGATTAATCAACAGGCAGCTTTAGGGAATATTTAAAAATGCTTCCTTTTTCTTTTCCTCTGCTCGCCTGTAACTCCAAGGCGTCACTTTGGTGACGTGAATGCCCTTGTGAATGCCCATATATGGAGAGGAGCAGATTTTCCCAGAGCTGCATGCTAAAATCTGCTATAAATCATGAAATAACACATTTACCGTTATTTCTCCACAATATAAGTAATCGCTCCTGTATTTTTTTTAAATAAACTAATAAATATTAATGGCGATGCAATTTGAAAACATGGTGGGTGTTGGACTTTAAGAGAAAAAGAGATTATGTTTGAACTGCAAAAAATGGAGCTGGAAACTCAGATACAGTACGTCTGAAGGAACTGGAGCAAGGAAAGCCTTCATCTCCACCTTTTGGTCATGAGTTTGATGTGAGTAAAAATATTTATCTTGAGCCACCTTTTCATGAACGAGATGTAGACAAATATTTTATGCTTTTTGAAAAAAAAAAACGCTCGCTCTTTCAAATGGCCGGAAGAAGTTTGGCCGCTGCTGTTGCAGTGCAAATTAACAGGAAAAGCGCAGGACGCTTACGCCTCTCTTTCAGTCACTGACAGTAGTGATTTTGTGAAGGTAAAAGAAGCTATCCTGCGGGCTTATGAATTAGTTCCGGAAGCTTACCGGCAGAAATTCCGAAAATTGAGGAAATCTGGGAGTCAAACATACACTGATTATATTAGGGAAAAAGAAATACTACTTGATCATCGGTTTACAGCATGTTCTGTGACAAGTTTGGAACAGTTTAAGCAACTGATACTGATTGAAGATTTAAAAAAGTGCTTGCCAGAAGAAGTGACCACTTATTTAAATGAAAATAAAGTGACAGAGGCTTCTAAAGCAGCTGTTTTAGTGGATGAATATATGTTGAAGCACAAGTTTAATTTCGAGCGTCCAAGATTTGGCAGATCTTCTGAGCTGGATAAAAACAAAAACCGTGTTTTTGAGTCTCCTTGATTTTCCAGAACCAGAGTTAACGGGAAGTCGAGAGGACCCACTGCAGCTCATACGGAAACAGGTGCTTTTGTGAGGCACAGTGAAAACAAAGTGTTGCATGGGCATGGAACGACTGAAAAGAAAAATGTGTTGTTTTTTGCAAACAAGAAGGACACATTAATAAACATTGCCCCAAACTGGTAAAACAGGAAGTAAAGCCAGTTGCTCTAATTAAGACCTTGAAGGAACCATTATCTCTCTCGACAGATTTGACTGATAATGAAGGATTTTTTAACTAGGATTTTAGCCGTTCATAATGGATGGATTCGTTTCTACTACTCGATCTGGTAACAAGGTACCTGTTAAAATACTGCGTGACACGGCTGCTTCTCAGTCCTTCTTATTAGAAGGTATTCTGCCTTCCAGTAAAATTGAGATAATTGATATTCAGCTACCTATACGTGGGTTTAGCATGAAAGAGTTTAAAGTGCCTTTAGCCAGAATTATAATCCATTCTGAATTGTGTTCAGGAGAAGCTGTGGTGGGACTGCGACCAAGCTTTCCTATTGCAGGAGTCACTATGATTATGGGTAATTACTAAGCGGGTGGACGGGTGCTTGTTACTCCTGATGTAACACCCATCCTGGTACTGTGTGCTCAACCAGATGAGATGGCTTGTAAATATCCTGACGTTTTTACTTCATGTGCTGTAACTCTAGTAGCTTACAGACAACAGCAAGTAGAAATAGAAGCTGATGATGATGTTGATTTGAGCGAAAGCTTTATGATGAGTACTGAGGAAGAAAAGTTTCCTTTAAAAACGGAAATGGATGTGAAGGAAGTTCATACTCAATAATCCAGGTATCAAATCTTATAATTCTCAATCAGGTCCAGAAACTGTCCAGATGACCTGATTGAGAATTATTGGATGTGAAGGAGTTGGATGAAGTAAATCTGTCTCTGTCTAGACAACATCTAGTTAAACTTCAAAAGAAAGATGAGACATTAAAATCCTTCTTTTCTGATGATTTACCTGATGACCCTAAGCATCTGAGTACAGGATACAGGTAGTCCCCGATTTACGAGCGCTGTGATCTACGAGGTTCCAGACTTACGAGCTGGCGAATTTTTGGAAAAAACGCAAAAAATACTGAGTTTTCATGTGTTTTTTCACCACAGTTCGTTAGCTAAACATGTGGACACACGTTTCCGATCATTTTTATGCACTCATAAGCAGTTTTTTGATGAAAAACGAGTGTTTGTAGTCGCGCTAGCGAAACCGTTCCAATTTACGAGCGAAATTCCGGACTTACGAGAGACATGGCAACCGTTCCGAAATACGAGATTTCCGGTTTACGAGCGCCTCGTTGTAACGGATCTCGCTCGTAAATCGGGGACTACCTGTACTTCTTAAAGGAAGGCATATTAATGCACAAATGGACGCCTTTATCTGTTCGTCCTGATGAGGAATGGCGACATGTTATACAAATAGTACTTCCCACACCCTATCGTACTGAGGTGTTACGTTTAGCACATGACAATCCAATGGCTGGCCATTTAGGAATTAGAAAAACTTATGATCGCATAGTGCATCATTTTTTTTGCTAGGATTGAAAAAAAAAAACGTTATTATGCATTGTCGTTCTTGTCATGTATGCCAAATGGTTGGTAAACCAAACCAAGTGATACATTCAGCCCCCCTGCATCCTATACCTGCGGTAGGTGAACCGTTTGAACGGGTTATAGTTGACTGTGTTGGTCCTTTGCCTAGGACCAAAGCTAGAAATAAGTTTTTTAATCACAATAATGTTTACTTCTACTAGATTCCCTGAAGTGTTCCCAGTATGCAAAATAACTACCCCCGTGGTGGTCAAAGTGCTTACTAGATTCTTCTCTCTGTTTGGACTACCTCGTGTAGTGCATAGAGATTGAGGTAGTAACTTCATGTCTAAAATATTTGCACAAGTTTAGGACAGTTGAATATTAAGCATTCCTGTTCTACAGCCTATCATCCTTAAAGTCAAGGTGCCCTTGAACGTTTACATCAGACTTTGAAAACTATGTTACGTACCTACTGGTTAGAGTTTGAAAAAGACTGGGATGAAGGAGTTCACATGCAGATGTTTGCCATTCGTAAAGTAGTTCAAGAGTATTTATGATTTAGTCCTACTGAGTTGTTATTCGCTCACAACGTGTGCGGTCCTCTGAAGCTTTTATAAGAGAAATGGCTGTGTGAGAACACTGACCAGAACCTATTGGACTACGTCAGTAATTTTCATTTTAAACTAAAACGAGCATGTGAAATAGCTCAGAAAAACATGCAATCTGCACAAGCCAGGATGAAATCTCTCTTTGATAAAAAGCTATGAAAAGAACGTTTCAACCTGGAGACAAGGTTTTGACCTTGCTTCCAGTCCCAGGTACCAGCTTGCAAGCCCAATACTGTGGACCCTATGTCATTAAAGAAAATATATCTGATCTTGATTATATAATCACAACCCCAGACAGGAAACGCGGTTCTAGATTGTGACATATTAATATGATAAAATCTTATACAGAACCAGATAACAAAAAATTAGAAACTGTTTGTGCTGTATCTGACTCTGCAGATAGACAGGAACTTTCAGATGCTGAAAGTGAGCTTGACAGTTCCCTTGCAGACATGGAAGGGAAACTCCCTAATTCACACCACTTAGAAAACAGACGTTTACCCATCTTGATGAGTCTAAGAGAGAGGACCTGAAACAATTGATTGCCTCCAATAATGGCTTGTTTTCTGATATTCCCTCTCGTACAGGAGTGATAAAACACGACATTGACATGGGTGAAACACCACCAATAAAGCAACACTCTTACAGAGTAAATCCTGATAAGCGACAGCGTTTAAAAGAACAAGTGCAATATATGCTAGATAATGGACTAGCTGTACAGTCATAGTGCATGGAGTTCGCCTTGCCTGGTGGCTATCAAACATGGTAGAAGCGACAGGTTTTGTACTGATTATAGAAAAATCAACGCTGTACCAAAACCTGATTGCTACCCTTTACCCAGGATGGAGGACTGTGTAGACCACGTTGGATCTGCACAGTTTGTAACCACACTTGATCTTTTAAAAGGATATTTGGCAAGGGGGCGGCCGTGGCACAGTGGTAATGGCAGTCGACCCCCAATCAGAAGGTTGGAGGTTCGAATCCCGCGTCCGCCCACCATGTGTCGTTGTGTCCCTGGGCAAGACACTTAACCCCAAATTGCTCCCGGTAGGTCTGGATGGCGCCTTGCATGGCAGGCTACCACTACCGGTGTATGAATGTCTGAATGAATGGGTGGATGGCTGGTATTGTAAAGCGCTTTGGGGCTCCTCACAGGGGGTTGGAAAGTGCTATATAAATAAGCTCCATTTACCAAGTTCCTTTAAAGGTGACCTAATATGCAAAATTCACTTTTTAATGTTTTTTTAACTCAACTTTGGGTATGTACTTCTTAAAAAAACAGTCCTAGGACCAAAAAAATGCACCCAGTAGTATATTTACTCTAAGTATATTTATTTTTCAGGGATATTAATGTCTAGATTTCAAATCCTGGCGCTTGTGATGTCACAAGCCGTAGGACAAACCATCCCAACCTGAGTACAGCCCCTCACCTAGCAACCCATGGTGAGGCTCCACCTACTTCAGTATAAAAGACGTCACAGTTGTTTTTCGTGTTTCATGGTGGCTGCATTACACAACATGTGTCAATGCACACTCTTCCAGTCTCAGAGAACAGAGATGCGTGGCTTAATTTTATTTTTAATGGCAATGTCTCGGCGACACTACCGAAGAAAGTTCGGTTTTGTAGTGCCAGTTTTGTAGCGCAGTTGATTCTGCGTTGTGTCTTGTGCAAAATAACAGCCAGACGACAGCTGAAGGAAGGTGCTGTTCCATCTATTCGACAAAGTTCTGCAGATGACGCTAGTGTAAGTACAGACTGATGTCTTTTTAATTATTTATCAGCATTCGGCATGAAGACGTCTTCTTATGTACCTCGATTTTTTAGCTACAGCCTGTGCTAACTGAGAATTTGTCTTCATGGCTTGAACATGATTTAGCGCAGGCTTATTGTTTATGATTAGCTTGTGTTAACTGAGAATTAATGTTCAACCTGTTCAATATTGGTTTCGGCATTGCAAGAAGCAAGAAGTGCCGTTCAGCATGAAAATGATTTGTTGTTTATGAAATGCTAACGCAGAGGTACAGCTAATGCTAAGCCTATGTACCATGTGTATGTGTATGTGTGTGTGTGTGTGTGTGTGTGGTGTGTGTGTGGTGTATGTGTGTGTGGTGTGTGGGTGGTATGTGTGTGGTGTGTGTTTTCATCTTAATCTGAACGATTGTCTTTTCAAAGCTTATAGTTGTAACACTTTCAGGGCGGAGTTAATGTAAACAGATTTTTTGAAGGGCGTGGCCTTCAGAGCTCATTATCATGAACAGCTTGTTCTGAACGGAAGTCAGAGCAAGCAGAACTAGAAAGGGGATTTTTTTTAATCTAAGAATTATTTTGTGTATTAAATTGAATGAATATGGTCTGGATAGCCCACAGACATACCATAAAATTTTTTAGGACCTATAATTGGTCCCCTTTAACTGAATGTGGTATCTGCTTTTGTCACCCCAGATGCTTTTCTACAGTATACTGTAATGGCGTTTGGGATGCGTAACTCTCCTGTCACTTTTCAGAAGCTCATGAACATTGTGTTGTCTGAGCTAGACTTTTGTGAAGCCTATTTAGACGATTTGGTGATTTTCTCTGATACATGGGAGGATCATTTAAAATACCTGCAGATTGTTTTTGCTCGCCTAGATAAAGCAAACTTAACCATTAAAGCTGCTATATGTAACTTTTCTAACAATAAATTTTTAACATATTTCTTCACTCTGTCACTAGATTGATGTTAGAGAAGTAATCTCTGAAAAAAACTAAAAAAAAATATTGTCCCCTTGCTTCTCCAGGTGGTAAATAAGCATTTCTAAAAAGAAAAAGTGACCCGCCATTTTCCAGCCAATAAAAACAAAGTTTGTAACCAGCCAATAAAAACCGAGCTTGAATTTGAATCAGCCAATAAAAACAGAGCTTGAATTTGAATTTTAACAGACCACAAGGGGGCAGAGCCATATATGGCTCTGAGGGGGAGGGATCAGAATGCTTTGCTTGTTGAAATTTTTTCTAAGTGCTGATGTTCTACAGAAACTGCAGACTGAACCTTTAACTTGTTCAAATTTCAATTTGGTCATGCCACTGTAACCTATTTAGGAAAGATAGTCGGAGGTGGTCATGTACGTCCCGTGGAGGCGAAGATAGAATCTATTCTATCTGTTCCTGTTCCCTCCACCCGTACAGAACTAAGGAGGTATTTAGCTATGGTTGGGTATTACAGAGGGTTTTGTAAAAATGTCTCCTCTGTAGCAGCTCCCATGACGGACCTTCTTAGTCCCAAAGTAGCTTTCAAATGGACTGAGCAGTGTCAAACAGCTTTTGAACAAACCAAGTTGCTGTTAACCTCCACTCCAGATTTATCCACACCACGTTTTGATGTTCCTTTCAAAATAGCGGTGGATGCATATGATACGGGTATAGGAGCTGTCTTTCTTCAGGAGGGTGCTAATGGAGTGGACCACCCAGTCTCCTATTACTCCAAGAAACTGAATAAACATCAGAAACAATACTCAACTATTGAAAAAGAGGCCTTAGCCCTGATTTTAGCCGTGGAACACTTTGAGGTGTACGTCGGAGGTTCATGTGACCCTGTTGTTATTTTTACAGATCACAATCCTCTAACTTTTTTTAACTGAATGCGCAACCAGAATCGACATCTTATGAACTGGTCTTTACAGCTACAACCTTTCAACATTGCTATACAGCACATTATAGGAAAGGATAACGTTGTAGCTGATGCACTCTCTCGCCTCTGAGATTCCGCTATGTTTTTGTGTGGGAGGAGTGCTATGTCTTTAGGTGACATTTACACGTTCCCCCATCCAAAAAAACTGGCCATGGGGGTGTTATGCACTCCTGGGTTTTCTGTAGTATTTTTAAAGTATTTTAAAGGCTCCAGTAAAGCTGTTCTCTATTGAACACATCCTCATGTTTTTTTTTGCCTTTAGTAATCAGGCCTAATTAGTCAACACTGGTGTTTATCTCAGGTCCCGCCTATAAATCTAACATGCTATGTTTGTGCAATGTGGAGACTTGTTGTACCAAGAGAGGCTTGTTGAACGAGTGGTGGCTTATTGAAGCCTACTAGAAGGTGAGAAATTCAGCTGAGGTTCACTGGAACTGCTGAGGTGACACTGTCAGGTAACTGATTGTTAAGAACAACACTGGGCTGTGTTGAGCAATACTGAGAGATCTCCAACCTCTCAGATTGTTGTTGCTTTGCTCCTGTTGGAGCTGGTATAGACCCTTAAGGCTAAACACTGGTTACATGACTAGTTGCTAAAATTGAGAGCTGTGAATATTGAAGCACTTTGTGTGTTTATGTTGGACTCTAGCTTAACTGGTGTGCGGGCTTGGACCGCTGTACTCTGATTGACTCTTTTGTTAGACGCTGAAGGGAAGCATCTGTGCAGCTGCCCAAGAGGGGGACAGCTAAAGTGAACAATGTGAGAGACTGTTTCCATTTTTTTCTCTATTTATTTTGTACTTTTGACAGTGTGAGTGTCGGTAGTCCAGTTTTCGCATTTCTGTTTATTTAGAGGGAATTTTTGGCCAGGTAGATCATCACCCGGGGAGACATGACGGTCCTGTACAGGATTGGGTCTCCCTGGGTGGCTTTTTATTATTTTCGGCTGTACTAACCTGTCCTCTTTTTTTTTTTTGAACTTTCCCTTTTATTTTAATTTTGTTTCTGGCAATCCCAGGATTTTTAAATTAATACAATATTTACCATAGATAGCCAAATGGCTCATCCCTTGAGATACTGATACGGCCTGCAGACTTTTCTTCTGCATGTAAATGACGGGGGGTGATGGGTGTTCTTACTAAGAGGAAAATGCCTTGGGGGGCTTGTGTCCATAAATGTTAAACAGGGAGGTGATGGGTGTTGTTACTATGACGAGGCCTGCAGACTTTTCTTCTGCATGTAAATGACAGGGGATGATAGGTGTTCTTACTATGATGAAAATGCCTTGAGGGGGCTTGTGTCCATTGTTTGAGAACATCTTCTGTGGAGCCACGCACTTCATTCACGTCAGTGTTGGAAGAGCAGTAGAAATAATGCCAAAGTTGTATAGTGCACAGCAAACTTTAGACATGGTTCTGAATCGAGTGAACCCTTGCGATTCAGATGGTGAATAAATAATCTGTCACTTGAGTTCTGATGATGAAATGTCTTCTGGTAAGATTTTTTTTTAATTTCCTACAGTACTTAGCCAGTTATTGGCTGTTGTGTTTTATGGAAGAGGCACACTGTAAAAACTACCATCTTGATAAGTTACAATTGTTCAAGAATATTATTATTGCTTAATTTGAGCAATTTGACTTGTTTTTTGACTTAAAACAGGACAAAGTGTCTTGATATGTTGTTTTTTAACATGTTTTATGAATGTTAACATGAAAATGTATTATGCAGCTGAGGGGATTGTTTTGTTGTGTAAATTTCTATAAAAATATATTTACCTATTGGCAGTTTTTCTACAACGGTGGTCAACCTGCGGCTCGGAAGCCACATTTGGTCACTCAAAAGTGGTTCTTACAAGCTTTGATCAAAAATAACTTTACACTGAATTTTATTTGTTCTTATAACAACAAAAATGGCTAGTTTTAGCAGTTTTTCCCTGTCATTTCCTTTGCAAATGTGTGAATACTATAACAAATAGAAGAAGTAAAACATATTTTAACTTTATTTATTAGAAGTAGGATATTACATTTTTCCACAATCATAACAATTCACCTAAACCTGCATATTTCATTGTTATTTTACATTTATTTTTGGGGGGAAAGAACACTTTGTTTTTTCCTTCTTTACAATATGTTTCAGAATTAGAATTCAAATACTACATTTGTGTCAATTTCCCATTACAGTATTGTGAACTTTCACTAATCAAATCTCAAACACATTGTCCTACAGATGAGGAGACTGAACCACCTCCTGATGCAGATGAACGCAATTCAACACCTGACACTTCACCACCTCTAGATGTAGATGAGGAAACTTCACCTCCTCCAGAAAAGCGAGGTCGGATGGAGACACACGAGTGGATTACAGAGACCGCAAAAGACGGCACAGTGTGGCGTGAAGAACAGCTTGGAAGACCTCTGAATCACAGCCCTATTGAATGTTATCCCACGGATGGCAAGCCAATACCTTTGGCCAGAAGAAAAGTGTCCAGTCGCTTACAGAGTTTCCTCTGTTTCCTCTCTATGGAAATGCTTGTTACCATTCAGGACTGGACTATACAACATGCACGCCACACACTTGATGGAAACTGGTTCATGGCCGTCCCTGAACTAATGGCATTCATTGCAATCCTCATCCTGCGAGGGATTTTCCGCCTTCCAGCGGTGCATGACTTATGGTCTGCAACAATGGGAGTGCCCGCCATTAGCAACATTATGGCTCGAAACCGTTTCCAGGACATCATGCGGCACCTGCGCTTCGATGACAAGGACACACGCAAAGAACGAGTCGCAAATAATAATAATAATAATAATTAATTCAATTTATAACGCACTTTTCATTACTGAAAATCTCAAAGTGCTACACATATATTGAATGCTACACACATTCATAAACCGGTGGCGGCAGACTACCATGCAAGGTGCTTTCCAGTCCTACCGGGAGCAACTCAAGGTTAAGTGTCTTGCCCAAGGACACAACGACACATGGTGCGGATCCCGGGAGTCGAACCGCCAACTTTCCGATCGGGAGACGACTGCCATTACCACTACACCACGGCCGCCCCTTTGCCAGTCGCAAATGACAGGTTTACTGCAGTCTCTGGTATTTGGAAGGCTTTCGTTGGCAACTGCATCATTTTTTACAATCCAGGAAGACGCATTACTATAGATGAGCAACTGTTTCCAACTAAGACCCGTTGCTGTTTCCTGCAGTACATTGCTACAAAACCTGACAAGTTTGGCATAAAGTTCAAAGACAATTGACCGTGAGGAATTCAGTACAAAGGTGTTTTCAACCTCTGGTACCACACTGACTGTTTATGCGCCCAAACGGAGAAAGACTGTCTGCATCCTGAGTAGCATGCACAGTGTGGTGGACACTGGGGACACCCGGAAAAAAAAGCCTAACACGGTCACTGACTACAACATCCAAAAATGTGGTGTTGATGTCATGGACCAGATGGTGCGAAATTACACTACGCGTTCAGGAACACGGCGTTGGCCAGTCGCTGTGTTCTACAACATGATTGACATTGCAGCTTTGAATGCATATGTGCTTTTCAAGGTATGCACTGGGGTCAAAGAGAGACGAACAGACTTCATAATGAAGCTTGCACAAGAGCTTGCACAGTCGTATATGGCAGCCAAGGAGGTGTGTAAGGTAAAAATTCCACCGCAACCACCTACACCTGACACAGGGATAAGGGGATCATGCCAGGTTAGTCGTGGCTGCAAGAATAACCGTGCCAGTCATCGTTGTGTTTCTTGTAACAGATTCACACGTGGCAAATGTAGAAAGGAGATGTAGCAGTGTCAGGTGTGTTCTGACATTCTGTAAGTGTGATGAGTCTCTTCACTGGAAGAATTGTCTGTATAACCTTTGTTGCATGCTTATTTTCTTTTGTCTTTTATTACTTGCTACATAGTTCATAGGTTACATTTCATGCTTATTTTCTTTTGTCTTTAAAAAAACTGCTGTAAGTTCAAATAAAGTATGTCAGCTTCACATTATTTCAGTGTTATTCTTTGTAACAATCTTTGTCGCCACCTAGGTCGATGAGGAGGCAGAGGTAGGCGCCTTCAGATAAAGGGGACAATACAGGTAGTCCTCGACTTACGGCGTTTCAGCTATACGAACGGGTGTAGAAACGGAACTCGTTCTTAAGTCGGGGATCACCTGTACAATGCCACTTTCAGATAAAAGTGGCCAATACAGGCAGTCCTCGACTTACGGCGTTTCGGCTATACGAACGGGTGTAGAAATGGAACTCGTTCGTAAGTCGGGGATCACCTGTACAATCCCGCCTTCAGATAAAAGTGACCAATACAATCCCACCTTCAGATAAAAGTGGCCAATACAGGTAGTCCTCGACTTACGGCGTTTCGGCTATACGAACGGGTGTAGAAATGGAACTCGTTCGTAAGTCGGGGATCACCTGTACAATCCCGCCTTCAGATAAAAGTGACCAATACAATCCCACCTTCAGATAAAAGTGGCCAATACAGGTAGTCCTCGACTTACGGCGTTTCGGCTATACGAACGGGTGTAGAAATGGAACTCGTTCGTAAGTCGGGGATCACCTGTACAATCCCGCCTTCAGATAAAAGTGACCAATACAATCCCGCCTTCAGATAAAAGTGACCAATACAATCCCGCCTTCAGATAAAAGTGACCAATACAATCCCGCCTTCAAATAAAAGTGACCAATACAATCCCGCCTTCAGATAAAAGTGACCAATACAATCCCGCCTTCAGATAAAAGTGACCAATACAATCCCGCCTTCAGATAAAAGTGACCAATACAATCCCGCCTTCAGATAAAAGTGACCAATACAATCCCGCCTTCAGATAAAAGTGACCAATACAATCCCGCCTTCAGATAAAAGTGACCAATACAATCCCGCCTTCAGATAAAAGTGACCAATACAATCCCGCCTTCAGATAAAAGTGACCAATACAATCCCGCCTTCAGATAAAAGTGACCAATACAATCCCGCCTTCAGATAAAAGTGACCAATACAATCCCGCCTTCAGATAAAAGTGACCAATACAATCCCGCCTTCAGATAAAAGTGACCAATACAATCCCGCCTTCAGATAAAAGTGACCAATACAATCCCGCCTTCAGATAAAAGTGACCAATACAATCCCGCCTTCAGATAAAAGTGACCAATACAATCCCGCCTTCAAATAAAAGTGATCAATACAATCCTGCCTTCAGATAAAAGTGACCAATACAATCCCACCTTGACCATGGATAGGTGACAGGTGACAGGTGACAGGACTTGCAATCTCCCCTAGCAACTACATCTGCCATAGCAACTGATTCTTTAGTCTCATGTAAATGGCCTCATATACATACCAATGGATGCAAAAATGCTAATTCAATTTGTCATTTGACTAACTCCCATGGGAACTATAGTTAGAATTGTCAAATGACAAACATTTGGGTAGTGCTGGACGCTGAGCAGGAGAAGACGCTCCAGATCAGTGGGAGGACCCTGACCGCCTGGAGGCTCTTAGTTTTAGTTAATAAAATTTCATTTAACCCTTTTCTTGTGTCCAATGTCCTTTAAATATGTTTTGGCTGTTTACGGTCGTAACAGTATCATTGTCGGGTCATTTGTCCGTTCCCCTGGTGTGTCGTGTCTCTGCTTCAGTACAGCGCCTTGGTTTTGTGAGTACATCTCGTCAGTCCTTGAATTACTTGTATTACAGCCACAGTTTGAGCTTCAGTCATTAGGTTTTGTGATTACTGCCAAGTCAGTGTGTGAGTTCTTGTTATTAAAGTGTTTTTGTTTTACTACTCGTGCCTCTGAGAGTCTGCCAGCACCACTGGGCTCATCCCTCCAACACCACACCGTATTGTGACATGTTGTGCTTTTATCGGAAAAAGTGTTCTGACCAAACAAGGTTCTACATAGGAGAGTTATGCAGATCTGTTTTAATGATCTTCTAGTGACTCTGGAACTGTATTGTTTCGGTATAAATGAACTCAACGGATCAGGAGCTAACTTATTGATACACTTAAAATTTTATTTAAGTAAACATAAATTGCAAAAGATTTTAAAACTCATGAAGTTGTGTTCGTCCAGGATTAGACAGTGATGTGATCTTATTGTTTTGTTGTGCATTACTTTTATTGTTTGGTTATACAATAAGACCATTGGCTTAATAGCCATTATAGTAGCCTGCGTCCATGTTGTCATACAATAAGAGATATGAGAGAATATCATGGTAAGCATGAACTGAAGAGCAGCCTGTACAGGAATATAAGGTCTCGTTAACTTGAAACTATTAAGGTTTCTTTTTACTTTTTTGGAAAGTTGGAGAGTCAAAAAACTGTGTATCAAAAATAGAGTGACTTCACACAAGTGTGAATCTTTCCAAGGGCGTAACTTTAGGTCTAACATTGGGGGGGGTTATGCTCTCTACCTATTTATTTATCGAATAAATAACTTTTTTTATGATTCAGGATATTTTAGGGTTAAAATATATTGTAATGCTTTTACTGTGATTTACTGTGATTTACTTAACTTTCCTGTTTTCTCTGTATTTATTCTGCTCCTTTTTTGTTCCACATAGGTTCAACAAGTAAGAAAAAAACTCACTATTTTTCTGCATTTTTTTCAGCCATAACACATATTTTACATTTTTAAGATTTATTATATAACATACCTCAATTTCACAATTTTCAAAGAGTGTGTATTTACCTGGTTCACTACAGTTTAACTAGGAAAAATTACAACAAATGATTCAAATACAGCCATAATATGACAAGAGCAGAGTAAAACCCTGCATCATACCTGTCAAGTTTTGGATTTAAAAATAAAGGAAATTTTCTGCCGGGTACGCCGAGCCATCCCACTAGCCCAGGGATCTGCAACCTTTATGATCAAAAGAGCCATTTCTGCCCCTTTGTTCACTAAATTAAACGTTTCCGGAGCCACAATACCTGCTACAACTGGGATTCTCAACTGGTGGCCCACAGACCACTTTAAGTTTGTTAGAGGACAATTTTCTGACCGGTAGTTTTCTGGCCATTGTAAAGCTGAAAATATCTAATGATTTGTTGATATTTTTACATTTTAAGACTAAAAAAGACCAGATTATCATAAAGAAGGAAAAATAATGTGATCTTTCCCAATTAAAAAATAAAATAATGAACTATGCAGGTCTAGGTAAATTATTTTAATTGTGGAAAAATTAAATATCCTACTTCGAATAAATAAAGTTAACTTGTGTTTTACTCCTTCTATTAGTTCTAGTATTCACACATTTGCAAAGGAAATGACAGGAAAAACTGCTAAAACTAGCCCTTTTTGTTGTTATAAGAACAAATAAAATTCAGTTTAAAGTTAGTTTTGATCAAAGCTTGGAAGAGCCACTGCTGAGGGACCAAAGAGCCGCATGTGGCTCCAGAGCCGCAGGTTGCAGACCCCTGCACTAGCCCAACCAAAGTCCAGGACCCCTTACATTTTAAGACAGGTTTACAAGAAATCTAAAATAACTACCTATCAGCCTCTTTCAAACCAGTTATGTGATCACAATCTGACAGGCTTACCTTTGTGCTTGACGGATTTTTCATGCTGACGGACATCGTTCCTTCCCCCATGAGAGACACTAAAGTCGCAGTTACAAATCTTAAAAAACGCGTAATAAACTTTAGGAAAGTAAATTCGCTGTCCCATTTTTCAAGATATTTACACGAAGTCTTAACTTTTTTGGCAGGGCGGACGCCTTCTCTCTCGTTACATTCATCCATCTCTGTGTTTTTCCGGGTTTGTGTTCCCCGCTGCCAGCAGTAACATCGCGAGAACTGCCACCGAGGCTACTGCAGGGGGCAGTTCTCGCGAGGCTAGTGACAGAGGCAAAAAAACGTGTCCCCGGCTGCTGCTGGAGTGGGGAGGAGGAGGGGAGAACCGAACGGCAGCTTTGAAGGCAGAGAGAGAGAGCAGTCTCTCACCTGCTGAAATGCGCTCCTCCTCCTCCGCGCCACGCGCGCACCTCCAGTTAATCCGGGAGCTTGAAATGAATGATGCCATTTTTTGGGGGGGTTATATTGACTGGATCCAATTATTGAGGGGGTTAAATCCCCCCCATCCCCCGTGTAAATTACGCCTATGAATCTTTCATGTTTTTACTGCTAGCAAATGTGAGTTGCCACAATGTTTAGAGATGGGTCACTATGTGCCTTTGCCTACCGGCGCATTTGGGAAGCTCCGTATTGGGGGTTGGGCGCTTGGGCGTATGTCGGTGGCTGCCTGGTGTGGCTCGGGTCCTCTGGTCTTGTCGTGCCTGGGCCTGAGGGGTGAGCGTCCCCGGTGCCCGAGCCTTGGTGCCTTGGCCTGGGGCTACTTTGGTGCAGTGGGTTCCGGCGGGGGCCTGTGAGTTTGTCGCTGTTGGCCCCGGGGGGTCATTGTGTGTAGTCGCTGGTGGGAATCTTCCGGTTCTCCCCTATGGTTGGATCTGGGGGGTGGGTGAGTGGTTTGGCTCTGCGCTCGGGGTCCTTCTTGGGGTCTTGGGCTCTGATCCCCCCTTTGTCTGCCTCGGGTCTTGGGGGACAGATCTCTGATGCTTCACGGTCGCTATTGAATGTTCTATTATGGTACATTCACACCAAACTGCGTTTCAACGGCAAAAAAGCTAGTCACGCACGCAAGTGGACGCACTGGACCCAGTGGTGTCCAGACCAGAACGCGAAGCTGCGGCGGCGTGGCGGGGGGGGGGAGGAGCTTACCGGTATACCGAGTTCCTCACTGCACTCCGCCAGGCAAGGACCTTTTTATTTCTGTCTCTGTAGAGCAGACTTGACTGGTCGTGAAGGACTTGTCGCGAACACACAGCTACAATGAGTTTCTCTTCCATAGTACACGACTTCGCGGGTTTTTTCTGTGTCCCACAAACAATACGTCACATAGTTGCGCAATACCCGTCCCCTCGTTTCCGCGTCACATAGGGACTCTCCCCCTCTCTTCTCCCCCTCTCTTCTCCCCCCGACTCTCCCTGATCAACCAATCAGGGAGAGTTGAACGGCGTTTGAACGTTTGAACCGCGAAAACTTCAGCTAAATCAACGCGTGCTTTGGAGGCTGAAGCGGGTTCACGTGCACGGAAAACGCTTTCCAGCATGCTCAACACCCACGTGACGTGACGCCCAACGCCAGGAGGCGCCTGGAGGCGCGTCCACCATTGACTTTGCATGTAAACTGGACGCTCCTGCTGTTGAAACGTTGTTAGGTGTGAACGTACCATCAGAGAAGCCTTATTCACTTATGCATGCTCACAACCATACACAAATGGATGCAAGGATGTATATGTAGATATCATATGTAGATATGTAGATGGGTATGTGACTGAATATGAATGTATATGTATGT